>OMPJ01023617.1:3524-17802 GCA_900312935.1 Carapus acus
CCCCCCCCTGACGCCAGCCCGTGCCCACCCGAAGCCCACGTGGGGCGGAGACGCAGGTCTGCTCCCCGACCAAGAGTACGAAACGGGCAAGCGACGCAGACCCAGGTTGACCGAGATAAATGGAGCTTCCCTGTGGTGCGGCGAGATAAGTGTCGCTCCCGTGATTGCAGAGTCCCACGTTTGATCAGAGCCAAAGGCACAAAACGGAGCCGAGCAGGGAGACACCAGCACCGGGTTCGGGCCCAGCTGAGGTCCCGGTTGGGGCCGCGAACGCACACGGCGAGCATACAAATGCAACGTACAAAAAGACAGCGACACAAAGACAGAGCAGCCCAGCAGCCCAAACACAACCGTGGTCAGAGCCTGCAGGAGACAGACAGGGTTGCTCTCACAGGACTGAGCCCTGTCAGACAGCAGATCAAGGTCAGGATTTGTAGCTCGGGCACGCGCGTGTGTGTGTCCAGTGTTGGCCCATGAGGGATGAATCTACTTTGCGGTGAGCTTCGTATATTTTTTCAGGCACTGAAATGGCAGAATAAGACGACAATGAAGAAAAAACAACTCCTACAATGTGACAACCGCATCCAGTGATACTGAGGAGAAGAATGTCATACTGTGCCTTGCTCCAAGGATCCTGCCAGGCCATTTTGTGATATTTATCAAGAGCAAATATTTTTCAAATATTATTTAGTTGGGAATTAAGCCTGGTGTTCATTTATCTTTGCCTGTAGCTGTGACTTTACTCAACAACTGCCTGCCAGTTGTCTCAAGCATTGACATGACATTCAGCCCAGCGTGACGCTTGTAAGCTTTCTGGTCTGCAAACTTTAATTTGTTTTTCATTTGTTGTTTACTCTCCTAATTCGAGCAGGTTTCAGTGATAGAACACTACTTCAGAAAGCCTTCTCTAGGAACAGGGCATTGAGTTCTTAAATCCTACAGAGGGCAGTATGGTCTTAGTTGGCAATGCTTTAATGCCAAATGACTATATTGCCTCTCATTAACGGCCTGTTGTCTCATCTTTATTTTTCAGAGTAACTACTATGCAGATGCTTGTCTAGTGTCATTCAGCCACATGGTAAATGTAAAATATGAAGTGGACCCGCACTCTCATCACCCTGGCAAATAATCTCACACTCTGCTTTTGTCGAGTCCAGTGTGATCATTTTAAGGCTTCGACATAGACGTCTCCCGCACTAAATCTGTTAAAATCTCTGAAAAAGCCGTTCAGCTTACTCAATATCCGTCGTCAAATTCATTCTGGTCTTGCTGGCGGGCCAGCATGGCCTGTATGAGAGCGCTGGAGCCGTACGGCCCTGCGCTTTGTGGTGGAGCAGGGAACCATCGATTGCTGTCTTCCTCCTCTTCTTCTTCGGCTTTCTGTCTGGCCTCCATGACCCGTGTCATCACCCCCGACACGGACGACGGCAGCTCATCTGCGTTCTCCTCTGCTCTTTTTCTGGCTTGCATCGCCTGCGTCAAAGCGCCGGATGCCGAGCTGTGGAGAGAGGTGTCGGGAAGATCGGCTTCGCTCCTGTAGTATTCTCTGTCTCTGTCTTCATCCTGAGCTCTGTCTCGGGGCTGCACGGTCTGGGTGGAGCTCTGTTCTGAATAGAAAGGTAATCTGTGGAAGTCTCCGTCCTGGTCTCCGGCCCTCTGACGGGCCATCATGGCCTGCATCATCGCGCTGGACGAGGTGGAGGTGGAGAGGTCGGACGGGACGGGGACACCGCCTGAGCTGAGCCTCTCCTGCTGCTCCTCCAACCGCTGGCGAGCGAGCAAAGCCTGGACCATCGCATTAGAGTTGGACTGCCCCCCCGAGGGCTGATTGTCCGAGCGACGTTTGGCGTCCTGTGCCGAGGAGGAGGACAAATTAGACAAGCACACGCAAACTAGGCAACTGGGCAACAAGTCTAAGTACAAACCGTTTTCTTTGGTTTGGGCTTTTTGGGAGGTTGAGATTTTTGAAGCTGCTGCAGCTTCTCCAGTAAGAAAGATTTGTCTTTGCCCTCCTGAAAAAAGAAAAAGGATCCAGTCTGAGATTTGGCAAATGAGAAAATAAGAACAATAACGGATGTGCTACAATGTCGAACACTCACATTGACAATCTGTTGTCGTAGTAGACATATAAGCTGCTTGCGTCCCTGAGTAATTTGCAAGAAGATGAATGTGATGATCCTAAAAAGGCAGGAAGACAATAAAACCCCTCTGAATCAGTGACAGAGATAATGTCCTTGAGATCTTGTCCCCTGGACATCATGTAGGTTCGATGTCCCAGAGTTGTTCTTACTACTTCTTCTGTTTGATTGTGGGGCTGCAGAACATCTTCATATACACTCAACCCTTCCAATCTGTGTGTGCGTGTTTTGTAGTCTGACACAACAATGATTACACACTTACAGGATGAATATCGTGATGATGAAGTAGAAGACTTCACTCCGGATGACGTTATGGTAGATCCAGACAGCCCAGTCAGAACCAGGGATGGTTTTCAGGTCCTCCATCCAGATTCCAATAACACTGAAAGTGCTGTTAAGTCCACGGAAAGGACCGCAGTCCTCCGAGGGTGTCAGGCTGTGGGGCAGAGCAAAGGCCGAAGCAAAACTGAGAAAGGAAACACCAAGACGACACAGTTTTAATCTGCTCCCCTTACCTCCAGGTGGTGTAGCCTACAATGGACAATGCACCCACGAAGAAAGGGAAGGAGAGGAGGGCGATGAAGATGGTCTGCATCTGAGCTGCCCTACCAGGCCGACGTGGAGGCTGGCAGTTGTGGATCAGACTCACCTGATAGAATAAATAAAGACATTCACTCACACATGTATGTATGTATGTATGTATGCATGTATTTGCCCATGTTTATGTACATGTATGTTCTCTGCTACACAAATTTAGAATAGACAGTGAGTAGAAAACAAAAACATCCCCTCCGAGCTGTTAATGATACTGACCTAAAGGTCACTGGGCCTGGCAATAAAACATTCAGGAACTCTTAACACCAGAACCACTCGGGGTCAGATTACTGATCCAATTGAATTTATTTATGTACTTTTAGCTTTGATTGGCCCTTTCTTGCTCAATGGAACCAACTGCTGTAACTCCAAAATTTAAAACCTAAACCTTCCCTGCCTGTTCTCTAAATATCAGACAAAAGATCCATTCACATGAAAGGAATGAAAGGATTCCAAATAAATTATTGACCCAGGGGTATGAACAGAGTAACATGAACTAGGCCGAGCGTGCCGAGGCTGAGCAATGGTGGCATTGTGTCTGGCCGTGGCTGAAGATTATCAGGTGGCAGTTCAGTTTACAACCAGCTGAGGTACCTGACCAGTGGGTTGAACTCCTTATTACCTTCTTAACGTGAAACAAGATGAAAAATTTGAGAATCTGGATTACAGGTAGCAGAGGAGAGAAGTAGATTCCAATCCTGTGGGCACACGAGATGGTTGCATTTCAGTTATTTTTTAGTATTCATTGGAGGAAGCTAGAAATCAGAACAAGAGTAAGCTGTTGCATTTAGGGATGTCTGATATTGGCTTTTTTGCCGATATCCGATATGCCGATATTGTCCAACTCTGAATTTACCGATACCGATAACAGCCGATACCGATATGTGCGATAAACGCTTCAGGACCGCATAGGCACTATTTCGGTGTAATGCAAGCATAATCTTATTTTTATCGACTTTCATCTTATCGGTTTTAAAGCACAAAAATCCGATACCAATATTACATTTTTATGCTAATACCAGGCCGATAATATCGTTGGTCCAATATTATCGGACATCTCTAGTTGCAATCATGAGCTTTGTGTTTGTAAAGCAGTATTCTAAGATGTGTTGTTTCATTTTTCTTACCAGGCCAGAGTCTGCGCATAAATTATTTCCAGAACATTCCTGGCGACATCGAATTCTGGTGACCCCACTTTTGACATTCGAGTACCTATCACACTGTTGTACAGACATGAACAGAGATAATCCAGAGGTAATCCAGTGACCTGCCTGAATGTCAGTGACCAAAGGAGGTGAAACAGTTGTAGAGATCACAAACCCACTTGCTTAAAAACTCTCCAAAGAAGGATCCCAACAGGAGAAAAAGAAAGTCAACAATGACCAGTCGGTACAAAGCCTGTCCTACCATGGACTCCCAGCACTGCAACAGGAACAGAACACTGGATGAGGGAATGTTGGTGGGAACAAGACAGTTGTGCATCTGACATTTTAGGGGGAAAGTCATTCCTCTCACCCACCGAGAACTTCAGAGCCACCACATTCATCCAGTAATAACATAGGACACCAAGAATGGACACCTTCAGGAAGACATTCCTATCAGGACAGAGGGATATTTCCTTAACTTTTGACCCAATGACCTAAAAACACTCAGTGATAATATATTGTAGTTTTGTGGTACTAATGCCTTGATATACTCTAAGAAAAACAGCGTAGTTCTACATCATATCAGTTGAATTCCCTCTTGGAATGTTGTAACATACATGGTACTTCCTCGTTCAAACTAGGCTGATGTATGTAAATGTCTTGCTGCAATTGTGTGTAATCTTGTCTACGTAGAAGCAAAGGTAGTAGTGTCTTCACCTGAGTACCAGTGCGTAGATCTGTCTGCGCTGGCTGGAGTAGCACTCAAACTTATTGAAGAGGGAGTAGAAGAGAGGGACCACCAGGTTGATCAACGACACCACAAAAGGGACCAGGAGAGTTTGTGCCTCTTGGCACAGAGACCAGGCGGTGGCATCGTCCGTCCGCTGTGAGGATAGCAAACGCGGGTCAGGCAGGGACAGCTCCTCACGGCTAACAGGAAATCAATCAAAGCCACCACTGTCCGTAAATGGCCTGTCACGCTGCTGTCGGAACGTCGTAAACTTGTGACTTGTGTCCGTTTTAATGACGCAATGGATCATGGTTGTGTAATATTGCTGTGAGAGGTGGTACAGCAATCTTGATACCTGTGTGATGGGCGCCGCTGGTGCTATTCGCTTTGGTGCGCACGTATCAACAAAATTAATTACGACAGACACGCTCCAAGTCTGCATCCATCTTAAGAGATGTCAAATCAAATCCCTCTCCTCCTCAAGATGTATTGTGACAAGGAATAATATTTATTGAATCGGATTGAGGTGTTGTTGTCAGAGCATCCTTCAATCAGTTGCCATTGTAAGTCGGAGTCTAGTTTTGCATCGTCTGTCTGCAGTTTTCTTGCTTCTTCTAAATAAGACCCCTTCAGAATTTTGGATGTTGGCTTGGCATATAAAAATAAAGTCAATTGGATATTGATTTGGTTTGATTAGAGTGCTGAGCAATTCCAAAAACAGCCTCTCTCCGAAAAGGGCAAAGAGCACTTTCGTTATTGGCTCACTTATTGAAATCACTGAAATTATGCCAAATCATTCTGAAGTCGTTGTACCTGCTGTTCGTATTGGCAGAGATAGTAGATGGCTGCTCCACAGGCGACAGCCAGCCCGGTGGAAAGCAGCCAGGCGACCATGTGAACCCCAAAATGCTTCAGCTTCTCAGAGACACTGAGAGGGTCTCTGTAGGCCTTCTCAGACAAAGACTCCTGAAAAGAGAGAGCACAGAAAAACACATTTAGGACAAATACAAATATAGAGGACAGATTTCAGGTTGTCGAAGGAGGGACGGTTCTGACAAAGTCAAACTGGCATTACAGAAATTACAGTTTCAGAACGAAAGATATCTCTGGAGGACGGAGGTCACCTTGAGTTGAACTCGGAGGTTATTCTTGCGTTGCCTCACCGCCCTCTCGTTGGTTATGCTGAAATCCCAGCTGCACAGGAGTTGCCATGCGCTACCAGAAGCAGCGTCTGCTACCACAAAGTTTCTTTTAAATGAGCTTGCCGTGCTGCAAGTGGGTAGAAACACATTGGTACACGAGGCATACACAATGGAATCTCAATTACCGCATTGGAACTTTCTCAAACAAACAAGTGAAAGAGACGTATGGATATCTCGGCTGACCTGAAGATAAGAGAGAGTCCACACAGCAACATATAGACAGCGATGGTGAAAAAGTAGGCCAGCTGCATGTTGTACTCCAACAGGCCACTTATGGTTTCATTGCTGTAACCGCCATAGTACAGGACGGTATTGTTGAAGTAACCCTGGTGGGAAGCAAAGCGGTGACCAATCCCATTTGAAAATTTCCGATGTTCAGATTTTATTCAACAGACACAAAAGCTCATCTTACTGCTCCCGTCAGAATCTCCAGGCCCCTGAAGGTCACACCGTGGGGGATATGTGGCGTGGCATCGTAGATAAGCAGCGGGATGGTGATAAACCCAAAATTGACCAGGAAGGAGAAGATGTTGAACATGAGTAGCCACTTCAGGAAGAGGAAATAGGAGAGGACGCTAGTGCCAAATGTGCCGCCAATCTCCTTCATGACACCCTGCCACAGTTCGAGCGTCTGCTTGGCTGATGTTATGTTGTACCCACACCTGCGGAGAGACTGATTGGCCAGCTGCAGTGAGCGCACATGTAGTGGCAGCATTGGGTTTGGCTCAGAGCGATGAGACGGCACTTACCCGTGAGACGCTTTCAGAACAGTCGGTGCAGCATGTGCACTGGCGAGACTGCGTGGAGGACTTGAATGCTAATACCTGACTCCTTAATGGAAAATGGACAAAGAATTACGATGGCACAGGCTTTATTCTTTTAATCTTAGGTCGTTTCAATGTATGTTGGCTGTCTGTCACTCTGTCACTACTCTCAGCTGCTCCTCCGTGAGCAATGTAGGGTTGTAAAACCCGCAGCGCAACCATCTTTTCCCAATCTTGAGCACAAAGAATCTCCTTTTATGACACCTTGGTTAATGTTTAGCTTTGTGTCCACAAAGTGTTCCCCAATTTCAACCCACCTGATGTGTTTCTTCTCCTGAAAGCTCATCGGAAGGCATCGAATAGCCCGTATTCTGTCTTGTGTTGACATGGGTACAAGTTCCTTGACCAGGTTTTGTTCCTCTTTGACAGAAGAGAATCTGAGTGTTGATAAGTGCTGTAATAATTGTATGACCTCATCCTTAGAACTGAGATCAACCATAAAATGTGACTCAGGTTCCCGTACACCTTTGACACACATTTACCATTTTCCATTTCGTTTCTAATGGCATTCTCTGTGAAAGCCAGATGGGCGGGATCGCCTGTGGGAAACATGCTCATCCTTCTCATCGCCAATCCTCTCCATCGCATTGTCATGATTCCTGGATGAACACACACACCGTGAACACGTAACGTATTGTTTCTTTGGAGTGGGAAAGCTGGTTGGCTTTCTCATTTTGTCTCACTTTCTGCCTTCTCTCCAGCTAATCTGCATTAATTCCAAACAATTCTTCGATTTGTTCTTGTTAGCTTTCACAGTGGAGCTGCCTAATTTTGCGTCACTGATTTAGTTTTTTTACCCACAGTGTATCAGTGTATTGATGCACTACACACAGGTACAATCCAATTAAAACAACATCCAGCCAGGGTTCGCCACACTGTGATGTGGGTTCAATGCATTAACATCGACATACTGCAGTCACGGTACAATTACCGAGCAACAAATACAGCACGGATTTACCTTTTTTTTTTTTAACACCTTCATTTGCTCTGCCAATTCATTATTGATCCCAGTAAGGTTCAGCAGTTATCCTATGGTACCATACAACCATGAATGTATGAATGCACTGTAGAACTCTGTGTTTGCTGTTGCCATAACAACTAGTGTGAGCGCTCGCGGGACAGCAGGATTGATCCGATAACTCACACTAAGTCTTTGGAAAAGCGCAGGACATTAATTTAACTTTTACCTGAAAGTGGAGTTCGAGGTGGCCGATCATAATGAGAGGAGGGTTCAATTTGGAAGGAACTGTGATCTTAGGAGGAGGAGGAGGAGGAGATTTGTGTGAGGACAAACAATTGAATCACTTAGCTACACACGAAAGCAAATGACAACATATTTTCAACTGGTTAGACAATCAGATACGCAATTATACAGCTTTTGTTCCCGCACAGTTCAGTAGCTCTTGTTTCACTTGGTGACATAGTCAAATAAATCCTGCTTCGATGGGATGGCCGACTTACTGAGGTTGTGCTGCCATGTAGGTACTGTGGGATCAGTTGGGAGGGGGCCCATGGGGATGATCTCTCCACCCCTCCAGCTCTGCTCCTGCCAGCCCCCCCGAGACGCCGATACTGCAGCGTCATTGCCGGTTTGGTCAGGCAGTGGACGGTTTGAACGCCTCGGGTCTCCCCAGGCATATGGGTTAGCGTGATGGGTCCCATTCCTGGAGAGGGCGGATAATGTCCGATCAAAGTTGAAGCACAGACAGACGGAGAGGAGTTCATTTCAAATTGTTGGTGATGATAATTCCAAAACTCTTTTCTAGAGAGATGTTGTAAAGAAGTAATGGAATTCTTATTACAATTAAAGCGTTAATATTTACCGCAACATTTACCATCAAGACTTAAGGTAGGGCAAATTATTTTCACATTGTCTCAACATATTCAAATTTTGTCCTACTAGGACTTTGGGATGTATATGTCCACATATAACTTGATTACTGTGTTACAATTTGTACCGGCACATTCCCACAACAAACCATCAAATTCCCAGTGAAGAGTTAAACCAAAAAGCCACCCATGATAATCACGTATGCAGGCTGCTCCCTGTGGACTTCCCGCTCCCTCAGTTTACTGTAATCCCTCCGATTACAAGTGCAAACAATCTGTACTCACTCAAGGCGCCACTTGATAACAGAGCCTATTAGAGGTAAATCCATTTTCATCATAAAGCATGTGAGATGTAAAATTTTAGAAAGACGACGAAATGGTGACAATAAAACGTCAAACCTTCTGTCAATTTCCAAAGTGTCACTGTCGTGGTAGGCGGGGTTGAAAAATCCTCCGTTGCTGTATCTTGACATGAGACAGTCAAAACGCTTCTGTTCCTTTTCTGCCTCAAATGTTCTTCAACTCAGCTTCTCGTGGATCCTCCCCTCTGCTTTAAGCCCATCTACTGGATATCCAGACTCACACTGTACAACACCAAAAGCGATGGATAGCCATCAGATCCAGCAAATCAGCACAAATCCAGACAGCCATAGTCGTAGATAAACACAAGCAAAGCAGGAAAAGAGGAATGTTTGCCTGATAGGTATTTCCCCATGTATAGCCACATTGTCCGAGGGGAGGATGTGTAATTTAATCTGTCAGTCCCATCCTCAAATGTTCATCATTAATTTACATAGTGGTTTGAATTTCCACCACACATACAGTAGTAGCCAAATGAGATGTTTCCACCAAGGGAAACAGAAGATACTCAAAAGGGTAAAAACAGATGACCTTTAAACAAAAGACCAAAATAGTTTGCATGAGATACATAATAAAACACACACACCAGAAATGTTGCATGTATTCTGCTCGTTGACATCCGTGATTGCAGATATCAGCTGAGATAACACACAAACGCACTGACAAAGATCATGAGACAAAGCGGTCTGTGTTCAAGCTTGTCTTACCTGATAGAGGAATGGAACCGATGGAAGTTCTAAGAGTTTTTAGAAGAATAATGAGACAAGTTAATCTTCCTTGATGTCCACATTGATCACGCAGAAGAATGAGAGTGAGAACCTCTAGAGTGAGGGATACCTGTAAAATACCAGGCTACCAGGAAGTGTGTGTGTGTGTGTGTGTGTGTGTGTGAGTGAGAGAGTGTGTGTGCACGACAGCACAAAGGGTAAAGTCTGCTGTGTCTGAATAACTGATGAAACGTTCATGGCCATACTGAATTCCAAGATAACAAACCCATCAAACTGAGAATTAATTGCCATAGCACTAATGACGCCGTCTCCATATTATGGCTATTTTCCTCACTTTATGCTACTGTAGATTGCTTTGCGGTGCTTCTGATCGACTCTGTGAAAATTAATTTGCAAATGAGTGATGAGTTGAGTCCTTAATTGGAGAAAAGCTCTCTATGACAATTGCAATGTGGAGATTACATTTTTTTGGCCTAGGCTAATGTTTGTTACAGAGGTCCAAGGCAGAGTATGTGTGCACGCTTCTGTTTGGAGTGTTTTTCGTTCGCGCACTTTCTCTCTCTTTTGACTATGTTAAGCATTAACTGACTGACAAAGAAGTGGAATTAGTTTATCATTGCCCCATGACTCCACTATTTGTATCATGCCTTGCTAGCAACATTCTCCCAAAGTTCTCTCATATTATTTGAATAATATGAGACTGACCCTAACCCAAGCCCTAATTTGGTCATATCTGTTTCTGTAAATTGGTGTCTAGCGATCATGACCAAAGTTATCTCTCGAAACTATGACAAAAATAAATAAATAAATAAATAAATAAATAAATAAATAAATAAATAAATAAATAAATAGCTGAACATAGCTCAGGTTCAAAGCAAAAATTCAATTTAATTCCGTATCCAAACACAAAATGTGATTGAAACCAAATCCAAATTATATAATCCCTAATATCATGGTTCTCTACATATGAACATGTCAAAATATGGTGTAGCCACATCACCTAGGTGTGCTTTTTACATTACCTGCACTTCTATATGTACTTTTGCGTTTCTTACAGTAAATATCTTTGTTTGGATGACTCTCTCTCTCTCTTTCTTTTTTGTGTGGTATATAATTAGTGTTATACCACCTTTGTGCAGTCCTTTTGTTGCTTAGTTTTAGTTTCTTTGTTTGTGCAGATGTTGTTTCTTAAAAAAAAGAAAAAGCGGCGGGTGTTGTGGGATCCTAGCTCAGGATTCAGGAAGTAGACGGTGACGATGCGCCAGTAGTGTCGGTTCCTCCTCCCCCAGCTAATGTCTACTCTTACCCGGCAAGAAAAACACCAAACGTTATTCATTCAATGAGGAACGAGGACAATGGAAGTAACTCAGGTAAGCCAGCATGTGTTATCCGATTTTACGAATAAGTTTTGTGCGACATAGAACTTGTTCAGAGCCTGTAGCTAGTAGGTGTTGCCGGCTAGTGACGCTGCGCTGGAATTTGGGATCAAACAAAGTCGCGGTCGCCATCGAGGCTGATGATACAAAATTGCTACAAAGGAACAAACAAGTCTGTGATGGTTTATCGAAAAACACAGGCTAGATTCGTTTTTGTTGTGTGTTTTGCATTGTTAGAACTGCTCCGTGTAGCCTCTCCTGTGTTTTGACCGTACTTGCTCCACCACTTCTCTCTTCACTTGCCACCGAATGCGGGGGTGTTTGTTTTTGTTTTACGCGTTTTTGATGACAGGTTATTTCTCTGCTACCACACCAGCAAGCGATACACAGAAGAAGTCACTGTTTTGATTGTTTTGCAGAAACTACGTAGGAGTAAGGTTTCACAATATTGCAACATTGCTTGTGCCTGTGTAGTAATGAGGAGCTCAGTGAAACACCAGTGGTGATTTTTGAAATAGTTGACATCTGAACTGTCTGATCGCTATCACATCTGATGCTGTTAGAACATTTTTTGAGAGAAACAATGGTGGAATTCTTTACACTTCAAAGATGTAATGTTTGAAGAGTTCTGTTGTAGAAATAGCTATTTTTTATGCAGTGAGCACATCTCAAACCCTTCAGAATGATTCATTTTATCAACATTAGCCAGTTGAAATTAATGTATGTACACACAGATGACATCTTAGCAGTGTAAGGCAGCACTCTTTAGGGTGAGGTTAAGGTTTGAACTTTCAGGAGATGAAATTTGACTTTGCATTTGATTGAATTACCTACCATTCTTAACATCGAAATCTAAAGTTACTGATCTTTTTTCCTCTTTTCCATCTTGAAGTGTTCTTCACTGATCACAGTCTCAGAGTCGTCAGTAATCCGCTGCTGGACCAGCTTCCCAGCTACCAGTCCCTGTTATATCGCAGAAAATCATCAACAACCGGCAACAAACGAAGAGCAAGCTCTCGTTCGCGGTTTGGTTCGTCGAGCAGTGGAAAGTGGGCTAACACGGTCAACAGGCATGAGGAGAAACAGAGGAGTCAGTCGGAGGTGCGACCCATCAGAGAGCTCGCGAAGACCATGGCAGAGAAACGCGCTTGCAAGTATGACAAGACATTTTTGAAATCTTCAACATGTTTGATCTGCTGAGTTTTGACCATTTTCAATGTTATGCTACAAAGGCCGCCACAACTATTGTCCGAAATTCTTGGTAAGTACTGAGTTGGAGCTGTTTGTACTCGTCAGGGCACAACGCCTGGAGGAGGATCAGGGGCTCAGCAGCTGGAGACAGTGGAGGCAAAGCACTCGCCGATATCTGCGCAGGCTAAAAGAAGATACAGAAGAGTGGCTGTGCTCGCTGCAGCTTTGGCGGGGAGATATCCACTCCATTCAGGGTGGGAGGTCCAACAGTGATTGGATGCCTAACGCAAATCAATTGACTGTTAGACTGAAATCAAAAACTGTTCAAATTGAGATCTCTGCAAAATCAAATGAAATCTCTCACCTCCCTCTTTTTCCTCCCTCTATTCCATACAGGGATGTTCGGCTCAGGAACGCTCTCTTACTTTTCTTTTCTACGCTTCCTGGTCATGCTCAATATGGTCATCTTCCTCCTGACATTTGGCTTCATAATGCTGCCCATCATCATCACCCCCCACGCCGCATGGAATACCACTTACAATCAAAACGATGGCAAGCTCTTTATATCTTAATTTGGTGTTAATGCGAATTTTTCATGTCAAAAAGGAAAGAGAGAGTTGTTACATGTATTTGAAAAAGTATGTAAACATGAACTGCATTGTGCAGTGAAACATTTTTGAAGACGTAATGTGGGAAATGTCTAATTTAATTTGAAGGATATTTCACTTGGCTCCTTTGCAGGTAGTTTGTGCAGCATGTACCCCAGCAGCTCTCGTCGAGGCCTGGTCGTCTTTCATCAGCACATTACTGACCTGCTCTCCGGGGGAGTGAGTGATCGCATTATACATTCTCTTATTCCTCCCAGAGGAGGCTTTGTTTTTTTGTTTTTTTCCACTAACCAGTTACGTTCACTCCCTAGGGATTTTTGGAGCAGACATATCTTTTTTACGGCTTCTACAGGGTGAACATAATTAACTTTCCACACTGGACGTATAATTTGCCTCTGGCCTACCTGCTGGTGACCATCGCCTACATGTTGCTCAGTCTCTGCTGGATTGTTAAAAGGTAAAAACACCAGACCCGGTTGATAATGACCCAATGAAGTGTTTAACTTTCAAACTGCTTTAAACTCTGTCTTTTCTTAGGACCGCCACAGGTTTTAAACATTACCTGGTCCAGGATGAGGAGCGATTCCAGAGCTTTTGCAACAAAGTTTTTGCAGGCTGGGATTTCTGTATCACCAATGAGAACGCAACAAAACTGAAAAGGAGCAGTCTGCTGTATGAGCTCAGGGTTTGTTAATTACTATGCTCAAGTTTTCAACGGCTCTTCCTGGTTATGTCAGGATTGATGATATGAATGCTCAGCAGGTAGTGATGGGGAAAAAAGATGATTCATTTCTTTGAATATATACTTTTTTGATGGATGTAACCTTACCTCTGTTGAGCGGTCATGTTGAAAGGTTGTCATTAATGTGTAAACCGTGCCTCTGTTTAAAGCTGGCGCGTCTTGATAAAATCCTGCCCCCTCCTCTTGTCTATCCTCAGACGGATTTGGAAGAGGAAAGGATAAAGCAGAAAATCGCAAATCGCAACCGCAAAGAGAAGTGTAGGATTTATGTCATCCGCTTCATCCTCAATGTTTTGGTCATAGCGGTGCTGGCTGGTTGCTTCTACAGCATTTATATAGCGACCATCTTCTCCCAGGAAGCACAGTTAAAGAAACAGGTAAAATCACATTTTGCTTGTTGTACTTTGCATCGCTAATGAAGCTGTCAGTACATCAACTGAAATTGTTGCACATGATTGTAATGCTATTGAATAAGATCCCTCAGTACTGTTTATGTTAAATAATTTTTCAATCAAATTTTTATGATAATGTAAAAAACACATCACTTGGAGAAAATTCAGATATTTGGTTGTTTTCATGGGTTCGAAGGTTTCTGTGCCATATTTGAAGTTTTTGAACTCTGTTGTGTTAATTAATTCACAACCAGGTTTTGCTAATGTTTAATTGTTATTTCTTCTCCACCACAGAATAATTTCATTGTGGATCTCATCTATGAGTATCTGCCCTCCATTGTAATCACCTTGGCCAACTTCATCACCCCATTCCTCTTCTCCATCATCATCAATTTTGAGGACTACTCCCCCGCCACTG
>OMPJ01023641.1:0-11510 GCA_900312935.1 Carapus acus
CAAAACAGTCTTTTTTGCCTAGATCATCTCCTCATGATGCTGGCCACCTCTTTTTGTGTTTCCTGAAATATCTATGAAAAAAAAAAGACCTAGGCAATTATTTTAAGACAATATATAATATACTGTATATGATAATGAAATAAAATATATAGTAGTAAATTTTTTTGTTTTGTTTTGTTTCCCGTGTTCATCACCTCAAAGGAAACCAAATCACGAGCTAACATTGACGAGATTTTGCTAGTTTTTGCTTCTGGGTCCCACTTGTCCAACTCGTCCCATTTCTTCCCATTTAGTCCAATCCGCCTTTTCCTAACCAAACATTTTGTGTTAACAGCTCCTCCTCTGCAGCCAAACTAGCACCTCTTGCGGCTCGTCCTCCTCCGGTGGAGCCGCTCTGTCTGTGCGGGTGTGTTATCCTGCACAACGAGGCTCCGCAGGTTTGGCCAGCGACCGCAGACGAAGCAACAACAACCCATTTGAGACACTTTGGCACCAAAGGGCTGCTGTCCTTGTTGCTTTTATCACCCCGGCGTGTCCCCGCGGTGTCCCTGACTGTATCTGGAATTGGATCCAATTACCCCCAACATCACTCTGACTGCTCCGACTGTCAGCCTGGGACTTTTCTCTTTTTTTTTGGTACGTCAAAGGAGTTGTCGAGAGGAGGAAAAGCCTTTTTTAATCTTCAACACAGACTGTGTGAGGTTCCAAATGACTCCGATGGCTGCGGCACTTGCCTGGCTGATGTCGCTGGTCCAGGCCGACTTCTCCTGCCTGGAGGAGGCCACCAGGATGATGGTGTAGGCTGGACTGTCTTTGGGCTCCACCATCAGCTTGAAGTCCAGGTGCTCCGTGTCCTGCCCGCTACGCTCCACTTTGGCTTCAAGGCGCAAATCGGCGAAAAAAGTCACGCAAATCAGCATTTTGGTGCAATGGTGGCATCACGTGCGTGTTTTGCCAGTGTGTGTGTGTGTGTGTGCAGCCACTCACACTCCTCGTCAGTGCCCTCCAGCTCCTCCAGCAGGGTGCAGTCTATGAGTGACACCACTCCATTCTGCCAGAGGATGAGGCGCACAGTTTCACACACGCGACGCGAAAATTGCATTTTTACTTAAATATTGTAATATAAATAAAATATTTTATTTTCAAAATATGGCTTTTTTAAATTTGAATTTAAATTTTTGATAAGATTTTAATAACATTTTTGTTTGTTTATTATAGTTATTGTTGTTTTTTTTCCATTTGCTTTAGTATGTCATACTTATCTATTGATTTAATATATTGATTTTATATAATTATTCAATAGATAACGATGTATATGTTATGAGGAAAATAACATTGTTATTTAGATACTTCAATACATACTGAGTATTTTATTTTCAAAGTAACAAACATTCTATTTAATGAGACTTTAGTTTATCATTGTCATTGTTTTTATTGATATTTTTTCATTTACTGTATAATGTATTTATTTATTGATTTGATATAATATTGTTTTATTTAATTATATTTATTATGACAGTTTTGTTGCAGTTGTTGATGAGGATTTTATTTTATTTCTTTATTTAGGTATTTACTTATTTCCCACTGACCTTGGTGATGTGGAGTTTCCCCCCAGAGCCTCGGGTGCAGATGATGAGATGCTTGGAGAAGAGGAAGCACTGCCTCTCGCCTTCCTTCTTCAGAGACAGAGAGCCCAGCCTCCCGCGTGTGATCTTCCCCTTCTCGCTCATCGGCACCTGGATCAGGGAACCTGAGGGGGACATGGCCCATGCACACACACACACACACACAAACACTCATTCATTTGAGTGTCAGCACTAGAACTTCTGCATTCTTGGCCATCTGTGCTGTGACTCCTCTTCTCTGGTGCCGACGTGACGACACACACTCACCTTGTCTGACAAACGTCTGGCTGGTGTCCAGCAGAACCTCACATCCCTCCACGATCATGCGCTCGATGGCCAGGTTCTTCCTAATGTTCTCCGTCTCGCTGACCTCGTCGTGCATGATTCTGGCGGGACCACAGCAGAGACTCGGGTCAGTCTCTTCTCTAACATTTATTCATTTGTGATAAATAATAACAACACTTTCAGAGGCTGGTTTCCCAGCGGGGGTGTGAAACCAGCTGGGCGGCTACCTGGACAGCTCCTCCAGTTTGGACTTGGCGTAATCCAGACTGTTCCTCTCCACGTGCTCGTGGGGGGTGTGAGCCAGCAGCTCGTGCAGAGTCAGGATGTAACGAGGGATCTGGGGGGGAAGACGGAGGGAAAGGGAATGAGAGAGACAGAAAAAGAGAGGGAGGGAGCAAGAGAGATTCTCAAATGGAAGGGAGAGACAATGCAGCAATTTTTCAAATCAATCACAAACTTATTTGTTGTAAAACTACCTTATAAAAAGTCCAAATTGAGAAGATGTAAACAAAAAAATCCCAACAAAACAAAGCAAGCGAGCAAACAGAAAAAAACAAAAAACATGGCTGCTGCAGCAGTGTTTTCCTTATGAATTATTGCACTGCATCCCAGAGCTGAAACATTATCTTTGCTGGCCTAAGGGGGGCGCCATAATCAACAGTCAAAATCTGCAGTTTCAGCCGCTACAGCTCCCCAAAGCGGGCAGCTGCTCTGGAGCGGATGGGACATCTCCACCTGAAGGGGGCGCTGTAACATCTTTAGTCTCTCCAATCTAGCTCCAGCACCACGAAGAAGAACCTGTCCGTGTGTCCTCCCTACCTGGAACATGGGATAGGTGAGGAAGGTCTCCAGCGTCCTCTCCTCGCAGTCGGGCTTGGCCTCGTACTGCTTGAGCAGCTTGTCGAAGTCGCGGTTCTGTTTGCAGTGGGCCAGAATCTGCAGGCTGTACTGGTGGTTCCTCACAAACTCCTGGTAGATGTTCAGCATGGGCAGCAGGATGTCGAACAGGTCGGCTGGAGGGAGAAACGGAGAAGTTTGAGTGACTGTCGGCCCAATCGCTGCATGGCAGGTCAGCACATGTGTGTGTGTGTGTGAGTGTGTGTCCTACCCAGCACCAGAGTGGGCCAGCTGGCTATTCTGGCCTTCAGGCCCTGGTAGAAGATCTGGTGGAGGAACATGATGGTCTCACTGGGGAAAAAAACACTATTATCAACAAACTAACAATTTTTTCTCCACTTTGCTGACAGTGACAACTTCTAATAAAATAACCTACAACAGTGGGTAAAAGCATTTGAAAAAATGTAAACACTAAATTGGAATTATGGAAATACGGCTGATTGTGTTGTTCATCACGTCTCTGAATTCATGGCCTGAAATTTAGTACTTAGTTATATTTAGTACACTTGTGGTTGCACACAGTGGTTATATTCTTCAAAATCTTTATAAAGAAAAATTTTAATGTATTTGTTTTCCAGGCATTCCTCATCAAACGTGTTTGTGACATGAGGCAATATTTTTTTCAATATTTATTTATATCAATTTTGGAAAATTCTCAATATTCTGAGAATTTTAATTGGGGTCAAAAATGACCCATATTCTGCTGCAGGTGGACCCGTCCGGTCCCGTCCTGGCCCACCTGTTCAGAAAGATGCTGCTGACGTCGTCGTGGGTGATGGGCGGCTTCTTGGAGCTGGCGGCCATGCGCAGCGGCCGCAGGAAGTTGTTGACCAGGATGTGGAGCTGCTGGACGTACTCGGCTTCGGCCTCCAGCATGCTGAAGACCACCTGGTTCCTCTTCCTCATACTCTCGGCGTGGGGGGAGCGGATGTAGTCCTGGATGATGGTTTTCCACTTTCGACGGCAGATCCAGCCGCGCAGGAAACTCTGGACCTGAGGCGGGACGAGGCACAAGGTGAGTGTGTGTGTCTGTGTTTCTGTGTGTGTGTGTGTGAGTGAAACAGAGAGAGAGATAGAGAGACAAAAACATGTTGTGATCTGTGGAGGCTTTTGATCTCTGAGTTAGGGCAAGGGATAGGGTTAGGGTTAGGGTTAGGGTTCTCTCCTCTCACCCAGAGGCTCAAACTTTCATCAACACATACAAAAGTAGCAAATTTAGTGAATGTAAACAACACCTCTCCCTGTCTCTCTCTCTCTCTCTCTCTCTCTCTCTCTCTCTCTCTCTCTCTCTCTCTTTCTCGCTTTCTCTCTCTCTCTCTCTCTCTAAGGGCAAATGTTAGGGTTAGGGTTAGGGTCAGGGCAAAGGTTAGGGTTGGGGTTGTCTCCTCTCACTCGGAGGTTCAAACTTTCATTAACACACATAGAAGTGGCAAATTTAGTGAATATAAATAACACACCTCTCTCTCTCGCTCTCTCACTCACTCTCTCTCTCTCTCTCTCTCTCTCTCTCTCATTTCAGTCGTCCACCTTGCTCACCACAGCAGCTAAAAAGTTAGCGAGCGCACACAACAGACGTCACATCATCGGTGGATGCGGCCCAATAATATGGCCGCTAACAGCTGAGTGATTAAACTGGCACATGTTTGCTAACATCTAGTGACAATATGTCAGGCTGGTGCGTCACCAGGCTCCTTTTACAGCCCTCAAGTCAATCAAACCTGCGCTTCACTGGTTCAAAGGTCCAGTGTGGGTTTGAATAAAAACGGTTTCATCCCCCTGAACAACGAGCCGGCGGCGGCTCGGTAGCCTCTCGCCACACGAGAAGGTGTGAGGAGCGAGAGCCCACGCGGCCCCGCGCCACTTCATCGTGTCGGCGGAGCAAAGAGGAGCCTTGAGAGGACACAGCCGTTACTAACGGTGACGCTTTACAACCGCGATTGGCGGGATAAGCAGCGTCGGATGGCGACCGAAGAGTCAGGGGGGAGAGACGGGAAGTCCAAAGAGACAGAGGACATTTGTTTGACCCTTAGATACACCTGTGGGGTCCAAGGAGACCCCCAAGGGTTGTTATTCTTCAAAATCTTTATTAAGAAAAATTTTAATATATTTATATTAAAGGTATTCCTCATTAAACATGTTTGAGACATGAGGAAATATTTTTCTAAATTTGTTTTTCTTATTTTGAAAAAATTCTCATTATTTTCAGAATTTTCAGTGGGGTCAAAAATGACCCTACCCACAGAAGAGTGTACTGTAGGTATTGGTAGGTTGTGTATCCAAGAGTTAAATGATGTATATTTACCAGTGATTATCAATTAAATGTTGTAAAAAGTGTACGAAATGCAGCTGCTGCTCCTCAAATAATGAGGACGTGTCAAATTTGGAAATGCAGTTTCCAGAGTTTTCACCCAAACACCAGCAGACGCTCTGACGTCCAAAGCCCTCTCAGACGCTGCGGACTGCTGCGTCAGTCTGCTGCTGCCTGCTGAGAATGTTTTTAGGTGCTCAGCTTTCCCTGAATACACGCAGGTTAAAAATAAACCGAGCAGGTGCCCAGACGGTGGAGATGGTGCAGGTACTACCTTCATCTTCTGGAGACACAAACGCTGGCAAAGAGAGCCAGGCGCCGCCACATTTTCACATCTCGGAGCGCAGCACGCACACACACACACACGCAAACGCACACAGGATGAGAAGGTCTTGATGGTCCTCACCTTCTTGATCTTCTTGATCTCAGTGTCGTCATCGCTGGGTGGGACCTCTGGGCTGGACTGGATCTTCTCGTTGTCCTTCAGCAGTCCAGCAATCTGGTATTTCCCAAAAACAGTGTGTCCATTATTCTGAGCTGAAGGCCAGCGTTTCATGACACTCAGTTATCTTATCTTATCTTATCTTATCTTATCTTATCTTATCTTAACTTAACTTAATTTCACTTAACTTAACTTAACTTAACTTAACTTAAATGTGGATCAGTATCTTTATTTATCACCTACCATTTAAAAACTTGCAAGTCAACAAGGTTTCTGATACAATAAGCAATTTTACTAAAGTAAACTGAGGGTGAGCGCCTCATGTCACTGAGTTATCTTATCTTATCTTAAATGTGGATTAGTATTCTTATTTATTGCCGGCCATTTAAAAACCTGCAAGTCAACAAGGTCTCTGCTGAAATAGACTTTGCTGAAAAAATTAGGATGAAATAAACGTATGATGATTAATTTGGAAAATGACATAATAGTCAAATGTTAATTCAGTGTTGTGAAATATGATATGTTCTTTTGTCTCTCTATTCGCTGTGTTTCTTTATGTTTCTGATTTACTCAATTAACATCTACCCAGGTAACGTATGAGCCAGTGATTCAATGGAAGCAGCATTTCAATGAGGTGCTGAAATAGAATAGAATAAAACAAAACAACAACTAAATCCATTACTGCCTCTTGTTTCAGCATGAAAGGTACGAGTGGATTATCATGTTCAGCAGCAGACGGATACAATGGCCGACCATTCATCAATCTTGATTATATTCAGTCGTGTCCCAGCTATTAGCACATTAAAGTGAGGCATTTTGGATCCGCTTTGGACTGAATAATTAGGATCAGGAACGCTCGGCAACATCACGAGGTAAGTATGCGCGAGTAGGAGTATGAGGTAGGTAAGGGTTAGGGTTAGGGTTAGGGTTAGACTTTACCCAGACCCTAACCATCTTTTCTGACAAACTAAGTCTCAGTGAGGCCACTACCCAAACTCGACCTGTTTTCCTCCCACCATCCCACCATCCTACAAACACACACACACACACACACACACTCAGGTATGCTGGGATTTACCTCCGATTTTAGCCGCTCTATCTCGATCTCCCCGTCCTCTATCTGCTGTCGAAGCTGCTTAGCAACCGTTTTCTCCGTCTCCACTATTTGCAGTAGATGGAGATACTTCTGTGTGAGGCTCTCATGCTCTGTCGCCAGGTTCCTGTAACTACACACACACACGCACACACACATACACAGATGAGGATATTTCCTTCAAGGGCTCATTTAAGTGTGTATCACAGGCGTAGTTAGAGATGATGAAGATAACATCAGAGGACTAAACGTTGACTGACTTATAGGAGAAATTTAGACTTTTCGAGTCGGTTCTCTTCCACGTCAGTCCGGCAGGACGACGCGAGGGACGCGAGACGTGTTTGGACACAGGAATCTCTGTGCGCGCCCGCTGTGTGTTGTGTGTTTACACTGGTACAGTACGTGCGGCCGGCTTGACTGAGCACTAATCCATTTAATGCTCAATGAGTCTAATCAATTGACCTTTCACCGCACAGACGCAGCGTGCTGACATTTAGACTGATTGTATCGCTTGGCTCTGCTGACCCTCTTTTGTTTCTGACTCTTAAAGGGGCCTTTGGCTCATTATGGGTTTCGGAGCCACTCAGCTTTGCACCGGATTTATTCCGGCGCTCTCTGCTTCCTAAATTATCTGTTGCTCTGCCACTGATCGTTTGCTTAATTTAAGATTCATTACCCTAATCAATCAAATCAAATTGACAGGTTGCACAATTCATCATGACAGCTCACAAAAATGTATACAATGGTGTTGAATGTTATCCATTATTTTCTTGTTTGTGAGTTAATTCATCAAAACCCAGTTTGATTACTATACCCTAACCCTAACCCTGGACTCTAACCCTAACGCTAGCCCTAGCCCTTAGACTAAACGATTGATTGAAACTAATTTACCACCAACAGTGGAGCTGTAGTGTAACATCGGAAAAAAAGCAGTGATGTGATTTCAGATATAAACATAAGGAAGCAACAACAACAACAACATGTATTTTCACACTTAAATCTGTCTTAACCCTTAGATGCACAACCTAACAATTCCTACACTTTTTCACTACCGGGGTCATTTTTAATTACAATTTTGAAATTCATTTAAGTTTTTTTCAAATTATAAAATTCATTATTATTTTTTTGATTTTAAAATGTATGATTTTTTTTCAAATTCTTAAATTTATTATTATATTTTTAATTTTAAAATTCATTTTGAGAAATTCCTCAAAATGAATGTAAACATAAATAAAGAAAAATATTGCTTCATGTCACAAACATGTTTAGATAGGAATACCTGGAATATGAATATATTACAAATTTTCTCTGTAAAGATTTTGAAGAATAACAACCTCTGGGGTCTTTTTTGACCCCACTTGTGCATCTAGGGGTTAAGGTGGCTGTGACGGCTACCTGGCCTGCGTGATGGCCGCCACCCACTCATCACAGTCCTTCACATCCTCCGTGCGCAGCTCCAAGGCCTTCTGGTTGTCGTGGTTGAAGGTGACTGTGAAGTAATACTGGAACACACAAAGAAACTCACGTTTATTCAGCGTCAAAACACACTTCAGACCACACAGGGAGAGACGTAGACGTGTTGAGCCCCAACAGCTCCGGGAGACCAAATGTGGCACAAAAGCAACAGAAACAAAGCAGAGCGGCAGCCATCCTGTGGGAGACGCCTTTAGAAATGGCTTCTATAGGCTCTCCGCTCTCCGTCCGTAACCTGGCAACTCACCTCTGAACGGGAGCGAGGTCCCACGTTTGGGTTTGTTGTGCTCGCTCGCCTTTGTGCGTCTAATTCTGCTGCATGTTCCTTACACAAACACACACACACACACACATTCCCCTGGGTCCTCTCCTGGTTTTTCGCTCTCGCCAATTACCACTCATGACCCCAGCTTTAAATGTCCACTTATGGCAATTACGGCGAGCGCACGTGGAGTGATTTTTTAATGGAGTAAATCCGCCGATCAACAAAGTGTGGGTCAATGTAATAATAGCACAGACGTCCTTTTCCTGGTCGGCGTAGCATCAAATTATGTAACGCAGATGCATTGTAAATAGACCTCCGCCAATCCAATATATTGGATTTTTTATCCCTCCCAAATGCCAAGAGAAAATCATTTGTGAAGGGGGGCAATGTTCCATATTTCCTGATGAGCAGCAGAACGCGCCTTTTCAATAATGTGCTTCCCATCTCCCGCTTCCTGTGAGCTGGTGTGTCAAGCCTTTTAGGCGGCTATATTTAGCACCTCGTCGCTACGTTTTTTTTTTTTTTTTTGCTACAGAGACATTATCTCTGCGTAAGTGAGACAACACAGCCTGTAGTAAATCCTTCTTTAAATCCTTGGAACAAAAACTATTTGATTTCATCTTGGATGGAAACTCAGAGAGGATTAAACAGATGTCCTTATGTAATGATCACGATAAAGGTGGATACCTATTTTTATACCTCTGAGCACAGAATTACAAGCCCCTTTGACTCAATTACTTTTTTTTCAGCTGTGGCTGCACAAAAAAAAAAAGAAATATATTGATTGTGCACGTGGGAAAATCTTATTTATCTATTACAGAAGGGTAGAGCTTTAAAGTATTTCAACGATATTGCACTGCCTCAATAATTTACTCGTTCTACAGTGGGGACATTTACCTCTAAAATAAAATAAAACAAAATAAAAAATAGAATAAAATAAAATAAAATAAAATAAGATAGAATAAAATAGAATGAAAAAGATGGAATAGAATAAATAAAAAAAAAGATTTAATATGATAAAATTCATTAGAAATAGAAAACAATTCAGTTCATTGCAAAAATACCAACAAATTGTCTTTGTGTCAATATAAAATATGGATTTTCATTAGATAAAAAGAAATAATATTTCCAATTTCCGTGCCTGTACCCATGTTTGTAAATGTGTCAGTAGAAAAAGGATCAAACAAGAGGCGTCCTCTCTCTCAGGCTCCCCGCACTTGTCAAGTGAAGCACAATGCCGAGGCATTTTGTAGCACATTTTGTTGGCCCATTCAAATGCATTTTTTCAGATGCAAATAGGGGTTGCCATAGTAACTGTGGGCTTAAACGTAGCGCTCATTCTAAATGGGGAATAAGAACATTTAAAAAGTGGAACACTCCAAAGAATACAATGAGGGTGAGGAGAGGAAAGAAGAAGAGAAGGCTACAGAGGAGAGAGCAAGAGAGAGAAAGGAAGAGGGAGAATCTTTTCCCTTTTTGGGGAGTGTTGCTATAAAAAGCCCTGTAGCCCTGCAAAGTGGCAGTTGGCTTGGCATCTATTCGCTGCATTGTCCCGCTCCCTGTCACACACCGATAAGATCCAGTGCTCACCTGACCGTGCCGTCTACATCCCTGACACAACACACACGTGTACTCACACGCACATGCACACGCACACACACACACACATGCACCCACACAACACCGCCATTTCCAACAGAACCAACAACAACAGAAGCTGTGATGGGTATAAACAGATCTGTCGTGTCTAATGCAGCTTTGCCTCGTCTGAACCCTGCAGTCTGCTGGCTGGTGGGGGAGTCATCCTTCAAATTTCGGCAAGGATTTCTGTCTATGTGCGTGCGTGGTGTGTGTGTGTGGGCTTATCTGTGTGTACGCACTGACCAATGGCTGTCCTCATTTCACCTTTTTGATGCACTGCTCCAATTTATAGTCCATACCGGCTCACGCAATAGGACACTGTTGTCTCACAAACCTCTCAGCCTCAAACACTTGAATAAATCAGCGTCAACGCCGGCGGATACGACCACGCCGTAAGCACCATTTGGTCGCATTCACGTGCAAATATCCCCGAAATAGGAACAACGCACGGAGAAATTCACACCCGCACACGCACGCTCACATAGAATCCGAGACAGTTTATTCCTGACACGTATTATTTAAAGGGACACGTGCTGAACAGAGGACTCTGTTATGTTGATTAAAGGCTTTCACATTCATTGAATTCATTGTTGAAATAAATTAGCCCGAGCAGCCTGCATGAACAGCTGTCATCATAGATGTCACTCGGTCCATCTTCCATCCCCAGAATAGAGCCAGCACCCCTCGTACCCACACGCTTTGGAGACGCAGAGCGAGGAAATGGGCCTGACAGCGGACATGTTTCAATAACGCCAGCCGCGAGAGGTGAACAGTGTCGGAATATTTTTCTGTCGCCCCGGCAGCACGTGGGCAGTGTGATCAAACAAAGCAACACACATTTGGCATCACTGTTGCGTCATGGGGGGAGATGCAAACGCATTTAGCATTGAGAGCTACGGACGGAGAGAGCGGAATTCAGCACCATGGACAGCGACAGCGGGCTTCATGGAGTGCGTCCTGACCTTTGAACTCATTCATAGCGAAACATCACATGTCACGTGACTTCTTGCGGGCAACATTGTGATCACGTGATACACAAAGTGCTAGAAGAATGAGAAAATTTTTCTCAATGTTTCCCTCAGGTCCAGACTTTGTCCACCAAATTCGCAAATCGCATCGTTTGGCGTATTAACTCACACATCAGTTCCACTTTATGTTTGAAATAACTTCTCCCAACACAACCCCAATGACCTATCTGCGCACTAGCATTAGCATTTCCACCCTAATGCCGCTCCACCTGGTCAAAGATCTTTGATTTGTTATGCCGAAAACGTTGGATCCGTCTGTCACGGGGATGTTTTGGTCGTCACACACGGTGAATCTGCAGCCTGTGAGTGTGATGGAGGCTTTAGAACATCGAACACAGATCAGTGTGTGTCCACCCTGCGTGACAGCAACGTCCTCACCCTCACGGGTGGACCTCGCGGCGATTTGGACTTTTCTCCTGAATTCTTTATCATCTGCAGCGCAGGGTTGGGGTT
>OMPJ01023659.1:12936-25575 GCA_900312935.1 Carapus acus
CGATGAATGTCATTTTCCGAGCCTCGCTTCTCGTTTCTAGAGCCGTTTCGCCGTCTGCTCCATTTGCGATGACGTGCAGCAGTTGCTTTGCCTCTTCAAATACAAACCTGCAAAGGAAAATGAAGCAGAAACGCTGACAAAACTGCCGTTCAAATGTTTTTTTTTTTGCGCGTCAGCAAACAGCGGCTCGCACTAGCCAGGGATGTTTTTAGTCTGGCTACGCTGGCATTTAACTCGGACCACTTGGCGAAAGAACGCAAACTCATTGGAGCACTCGGGAGGAAAGAGGCGGAGGGAAGGGGGCCTAACTCGGTAAAGTTCCTGTGAGCAGGCGGTGGCGATTTTCCTTGAGCTGCGTTCCTAACTCGCTCCAAATTGGAGCCAGTTGAGCGATCGGGCTCTTCGCCATTAGTTAGGGCCATCCTGTCACCGCGGCGACGTTTGATTAATTGGTTGAGGCGGGAGAAGGGGCAGCGGCAGAGTGGCGGTTGTTAGGGGGGTTGGTTCGCAGGTGTTGGAGCCTCGTCGTTGCTCGTCAGAGGCCGCGGCGATGCTGTTTACCTAACAAGGCGCCCGCTCAGGCTCGGTTATTTTTCTTCATTAAAACAAGGAAATTATCTTTCGGTGATGGATGTTGAACGTGCTGAACCTCGGCCTTAAAAATAGACGCAGTGAGGCAGTTACTCAGAGTTAAGTGTGTGCCGAATACCCCTACACGAATTCTTCAGCTCATATCTACTTATCTCCTGTTCTTTTTTTGAACCTGGCTTCATCTACTGTATGTGTGTGCGCTTTGATTGAGTACGTGTGTGTGTGTGTTTGTCTGTGTGTTCCGGGCCGACTCATCGAGTCCCCAGGAAATGGAAAGGTGCAGAACTGTCCCTCCTGCGAGGGTTTAAGACCTGGGGAGTTGCGTGACAACACAGCCTCCATCTTTACCCACAGTTCCTAGCTTTTCCCCCTGGTGTCTCAACGATTACTTCTCCTTTCAGTGTAAACAGATCGATAGACCACGTTCGAGCCATTGGGGGTCAACGGTGGCCATATCCCTGCAACGCTGAACGCGGGAATCGGAATCAGGGATTCAAATGTTTGTCGGATTACGTTAATTGTGGCATAATCAAAGACCGAACAATGTTATGCTTAATATTAATTGAGAGAAATAATAGCTGCTATGTTAAATTAGCCAATCTCACCTGAGGTGCTGCTGAATTGTTTAAAAGTTGCTGTGTTACCACACTTGCAAAAACTTTTGGAATGTGTCATGAAAATGTATCTTGGCTTAATTGTTTTTTTCCGGTACTTCTTTTTCTCACCTTTATTTCCTTCCATATCGTTTGACTCATTGGGACCATGCCTCCTCTCGGATACACCTTTGCAGGGACCGTCTCTCCTCCCGCTCACCCCCTTTCCCATGGTCGCTGGCAGCCGGGTTTTAATTGCGCACAGCCTCCACTCAGGTGATTATATTGTCAAACACAAAAGCCAAACCAGTCCAAAAAAGCGCTTTAGTCTCCTTCTAGTAGCCGGCCCTGCCAAGCGGGGCTGACTGGATTTGGTCGCGGGGTGACATTGCAAGGAAGCGGCACCGGGCTTCGTCGGCCCTTTGTATTAATCGAGAGAGCAAAAGGTGTTGCTGTTTTTTCCCCTCACCGGCTTTCGCGAAGGAATCCTGCCACCGCAGTCTAATTACTCTCCCACTTTGGAGTTTAATTACACGACTCACTTTGTTTATTTGCGTCACGGCTCAGGAAAAGTTGACACCAACTTTGACTTGCCCTCCACCTCCGGCACACGAGCACGGGGGTGTTTCGGGTCGTTTTTAGCCTCATGGCGAGACGTATTCACGTCGGATGTGGCGCCAACGCTTTCATCACATCTAATCTGTCGGTCAGCACCCTCAAACAAAAACTTTCTTTTGCTCCGTGGCTTTCGCCTCCAACTTTACTCATCCGTTCAACTTACCCAGAAGCCCATTGAGATTCCGGGAGCATTGCGCCCCTCGGAGTCGATAACGCCTCCAATACGTTTCCCTTATGTGATTTATTTCAAGTATTAAACTTGAGTTTTATCTGCAAAAAACAAACCTCGGCCGAGGAATGCGGGATTACAGTTCCGCCTTGTTCTCGACAGTCACCGGGGAAACAATGGGAGCCGGATCTGAAAAACTCCCGGGAGGCTCACGTGCACGCACGTATGCGCGCACGTGTTTGTGTTTATTGTTTGTTTACCATGTGAGCTGTGATCAATGGGGCCCCAGTCTGTGAGCAAAGAAGCGAGGGTCGCTGCTCTCGGGCCACCGGAGTGTATCAGCTAGAAAAATCTATACGCCCCCGTTGGCGGCCTCATTCTTTCTTTCTCCTCAAACAAACACACACACCTGCATACACACACGTATGTACCCAGTGTGTGTGTTGCTCCAAGTTCTGTGAGAGAGCAGCTCGCCAAAAATGAGAAAGGGGATACAAAGATAATCAACAGGGGGACGCTGTGCTGCAGGCGGAACGTCCTCAAAGTGTCCTCAAAGACCAACTGGGAACAGCCACGAATGCTCCATGTGAATGATCCATTACGGAAAAATTTGAGGTCTAACTTGGTTAACTGAATAATTGGTGAAGATGCTGGCGATAAGAAAAGGCATCTCACTGCCATCTACTGGTTTGGAGGTAGTATTGCAGGCAGGTGTGACATGGAGTCAGTCCCACACATGTGTGCAAGTGGTTATATCTGTGTTTATCTAGAGTTTCATCTCGTGATGAATTCACAAAGTAATCAGTAATTCCTCAAACCAATTCACTTTGTGACCCTGACCGCAAATTGACCTTAATGTTGTGGGCCGAGGGGGAGCGGGGAAACCCTTTAGCGCATCGAGGACAGGATCAAAGGTAGAGGAGAGGAGGAAGACAGAGAGAGAGAGAGAGAGAGACACAGCAGCAGGGAAAGAGGCAGCGACGGAACCCGCTCAACCGTGCGACAGATGGAGTGCGCGGAGGAAGAACCACGGAAGGAATAAGTGGCAGGAAGAGGGGGACGGGGGGGAGACGCTGTCTGACGAGTTGCCAAGCGGAGAGATTAAAAATGAATCCCGAGAGACAAAGCTGACGTAGACGATTTGATTTGATAGACAAAGTTGCAGCTGTATGGCAAAGTCTGGTCTTTTGATTCGTCGCCGTCAGGAGGAGACATTCCCACCGCTCCTTAGAATCAATTTGGATCATCAGGGAAGGAAATGCAGGTTTTGAGGAGATTAGAGGCGAAGACGCAGCCGCGGCAGCATCTCAGGCTAATGCTGTTTGTAAGTGTAGTGGTGCCTGCCAGGGCGGGCTAACTTTGAGTGTTTGCTGCCTCTGATTCCATCTTGAAAATGTCTCCTTGATCTGATTTCGCCTTCATTTCGGTGACGCTGAAAGGGTCGGGTTGGGCACGCGCCTCTGTCTTTCTGGAGTGTGTGTAAAGATGAAAGGCAGAGAAAGAAGAGCAACACACCAGAAGTGCCGCTGCTAGCAAGCTGAAGTCAAAACCTGGTATAGAGATACAAAGGCAGGTATCCTCTGGCCTGGTTCATGGGGTGACGAGCTTTGTTCTCACTGAGGGCCAGCAAGAAATCTGAACGTCCTGAGGCGTGGACAGGCCTGTCCACCAATGTTTGACGTTGGCAAACCATACCAACCAAAACCAATGCTAGCAAAGGTTCAACTGTAATCCAACAGATGGAATGTGCGTCCCAGATGAAAGGAAGCGATTGTGCTTCTGGATATTCTATTTACTTTGGAGTACTTGATTTCAAGGTCATAGTACTTGAAGATAACCTGACTGGCCCTGAGTGTCACTGACCAATACTGGTCTAATACTTGGAGAGGTTTTTGTTTTATGGGTGGATTGTACATTGTTAATTTCTGAGTCTCCTGATCAAAGATGCATGCAGAATCGACACCTCAACCTCAACCAACAAATGTTGAGAATGTCTCCATCCACCCAAATGAGTGTTTGGCTGTTGTTGGATCTCTGGGAGTACCTGAGCTGTTGCCTCGTTGACCTCGTCGTCTACGTCGTTCCCCCAATCTTGCGCTGATGTTGTTTGTGAAGTTTTAATTGCGTAATCCCGTGTTTGCGAGGATCTGTTCTAACAAGATGCTTTGCTTTCTGGCTAGATGGCTTTGAAAGGATTGCCTGGGTGGAAGAAAAAACAAATATGGAAGAAAAAAAACAGCAGCCCTAAGACTTTAACAAGGGAGGGATTTGGATTTGTTCGGCTTGGTGACTGCTAGACAGTCACAAAAGACATGCAGACAAGGAGGTGGGGCGAGGGGTGTGTGTGTTTGTGTGAGTGTGTGTGTGTGTCGGAGACGGGGAGTGTTGGGGCTGAACGCTGTTGTTATGGAATTAGGGGAGTTGAAGCTCCAGCATCGCCGCCTCAACGAAACTAGGGAAAAACATTCCCAAACATAGCCATGAGCTGAAGGAGCAGACACATCTGAGAGATGTTTAGTGGTTCCGAGCACTGGCCACCGTCCTCCTCCCACCCTCACTCCCACTAATCGTCGCCACCTCATCCCAAACCTGCCGGCGCCGCTGCTGCCATATGTTCATGCGTCTCAGAATTAGCAGGGAAACTTAACTCCAGTTCATCCTCTGAGCTAGCAAACACAGCCACTTAGCGGCAACTCCTGACAACCACCCTTTTACAGTCCCTGCAAACTGGGCCAAACGGGATGGAAGAACAACCGATGACAAACGACCAATGGTGCCTTCAAGGGCAGTGGGACTCCAGCAGGTGTGAGCGAAGAGCAGAAAGTGGAGCTCACTGCTGTACTGGTCCAATCAGTGCACTTCCTCTTTAAATCTCCACCCCAATCATCTCCTCTCCTACATTTTTCCTGACTTCCGACTCGGACGCCGTGGTGCGGCAGACTGGTTGGGCTAAACCGCCGAGCGCTTCAGCAGACGGCTGTTGCAGGCAGCCATCTGTGGTCCAGGCTGTCGGAGCTTTGATGTTTTTTTTTTTTTTTCTGTCTCTCCCTCTCCATCGATGGCTACGAGTGAGTGTATATACACACAAACAGCGGCAGGGCACGGCCTCAGACCTGCAGCTGACCTCATTTGTTGGAGGTCACGCCGGGTCACCCGCTCGCTTCTGTTATCCCGTCTTTGCTTCATCCACTGGCAGGAAGTCGATGCTCTGTTCTGTCATGCTCTGAACCCATCGCAGGCGGAACGCCCGAATCCGACGCAGGGTGCAACAGTCCAAGTTTCAACCTCGAGTTGTACCAATAAATAAAAAAAAATATGAGACCTTGTAACTTTGCCCGGTGCCAGGAAAAGCACATCGGGCCTTCAAATCTCTCCAAACCTACGTTCAGTGGCTCAGGTTGACCAGAATCGATGCAAAGGAGCAGAACTTCTCCAGTCCTGCACGCGCAATAACACCCAGCAAACTGCAGTAAAAGTCAGAAATCATAAGATCAGAGAGTATTTCTGTGAGAGAAAACAACCTCACTCACTCCCCAGCTGCCCGCAAGGATGGATGGGGGGACCGTTTGGTTTGAGAGGGAATAAATAAGGCACTGGCATTGTATTATTATGTACATTTTTTTTAAATAACTACTGAAAGACACATTACCTTCAAGTGGACCATAGAGCAGTTAACGTAAGGTAGAGTGAAGCCTTTTTGCAGTCCCTTAGAAAAAAATACCAAAACATCAGAAGGAATGTTGAAACGTGGCACTGTACCACAAAAAAAGAAAAAAAAGGAACGTATAAAGCAATATTTTCATATCTCTGCCGCCAAGTGTGAGAAATCCAAACCATCCTTATCAGATCTGTGGGCCAACTGATTGGAATTTCCTGCAATAAACCCAAAGCAAACGGGGCCTGGAATGTGCGCAAGCATTTCGTCTTTCATCGCTTCTCCAGCCAAAGAGAAACGGGACACAGCGGCCCAGCCCGCGCCATTTGCTGCTCATCGGATTAGCGCACAAAAAGACGTAAATGTTCATATTCAAAGTAATATTTCATCCCTGCCTCCCCCCGCCACAGAAGTGGGAACCACCACTTTGTGCTTTTGAGTTGGACATTGGAGGACATTTTATTGCCTCCCGAAGTCGAACATCCTCAACTTCTTTTTAATGAGTGAACTTCCTTGACCTTTTTTCGAGCAAGCGTTTCGACTCGAGCGTGAAAATGCAGGGAATCCCTCTCTGGGTTCTGGTCTCTGTGGTCCATCGTCCTGCCTCGTCCGTTTGTTGATATCGACCCGCATAAACACACCTTGTCTTGGCTCCTTCCTTTGGGTCCGTTGCAGATTCCGTGCGTTTCGTCCGATTCTACCTCTCGACCTTTAACCGCATCAAAATTCAACCATGCTCGCAACTGGATTCCTGAATTCATCCCCAAACTTTCGGAAATGGGAGCGGGAACTTTGCTGAGGTTGCGTGTTTCCCCCTTTGTTACACACCATAACACTTTGTCACATTTCTTCAAAATTCCAAAACAAGAGATTAAAAAGAATTTATCAAATATACTGTAAATCTTTGCTGATGCTATTCAGGATCAGGATTTGGTCAGATGATTTCGACCAGTCAGGAAAAAGGAGGCAGGGGGAAGTCCATCCTCTCGCAAACAAAGAGGTCGCAGCACAGCTTGAAAAAAAAAATCCTGAAAGCAGCTTGACCAAAGTCTTGGATGGTATGGACAGATTTCCCTCAGCCACAGATTATCAGCCTATGATGTGCTCGAATTGCAGTCGCTTTATCTGGAGTTTATACACATAAATATGAGCCTTTCCAGCCTGGAGGTCGTTTCTGAGCTCGCCGACTGCTGACATGTGCTTTTTCCTCCTTTTTCTCTCCTCTCCAGCGGCGGTTGCTCCCTTTCCCCATGTTAAAGCGAGCTGTCCAAGATGTGCCCGCTCCGTTTAAGGACCTCTGGCGAGAGACACGCAGGCCCTTGTTATTCAGATGAGCGCTCGGGAGAAATAGTTTGCAGAGGTATGATGGACGGCAGAGGTAATTATTCCGCTCCGGGAATGATGATTAGGCGCGGCGGTCGGACTCCGGGCGCGCGGCCCTTGTTTTCGCCTCGCCGCGTCTTGATGTGTGATGCGCCTCCTGCCAGGCGCAGACATGCCAGACAGCTCGTCCTCACGCCGGCCTGGCTTGTTGTGACGGCTGCCACGCTGCCCACTGCTGGCGACGGTCAATCAACGGGCTCAACTTTTTGCCGGAGTTCAAGTGGCAAACACCTCTACTTCCCCGCAAACTTTTCCCCAGCCTGTCGCATATCCGTCCTTCGGTCTGTCAGTTTGTGTGTAGATGTTCCTTCTTTCATTGTCGAAAACGTCTTTTTAGAATTAGTCCGATGGAGTCCAACGTTGAAAGTGCTGCAAATCGCTTTACTCTTTTTGGCTGTCAAATTCCTACACATAACATTACCAAACAGGCACAAGATTAAACCGAAACCAAATCTTTGGCGCTAGGTGAACGATCCTCCTTGACAAACAAATGTTGACTGCATTCCACCCAGATTTTGCTTTAGGCATTAACCTGGGGTAGTTGCTTAGAAGAGGAATTTGTCCTCAGAAACTCTCACACCAATACCCACAAGCCATCACTCCGCTTGAGGACTCAGGGAGGTTAAGTTTCTCAAGTGCCAGTGCTGCATTCTGAGTTTTGGAAGAAAAGTAGCAAAGCACCTTGAAGCTACCGTACTAAGTGTTACAATTTTTCTATATTGTACCATTCCATGCCTCACTTTATGATGCTATGCTATGATATGCTATTCTACACTGCCCGTGGAGGTACTAGGCGTCCATGGTCTTGCTAGAACACCCTGGGAGGAGCCTGGAATTGCAACCAGCGTCCGACGCCTCTCCAGAAGACACCTCCGGTCTGGCTTGCTCTGAGCAACTCAGACAAGTGCACGCTGCTGGTGTTAGACGGCGCGCGTGCGCGTGAGTGTCGTGAGCGTGTACACGCAGGCAGTGAGAACGCGTTTGTCACTCGACCCTCTGGCCGGCGCGCTGCCACAGTGACAGCCAGCCGGACTCTGCGTCAGTCTGACGCCCCATCTGACGTGAGCGCCTCGGCCGACGGACGTCATTCGCTCTCATCTGCATATCCGAAACAATCCGTTGATTTACGGCGGGAAAAGCAATTAAAATGGAGGATGTCTGGAGGGCATCCACCTGCTCGGAGCCCAAACAACACTTTGATGTGTGTGAGGTGGCTCTGTCCGTATTTCCAGACCTGCTCGGAGCAAAATTCAATTATTCACCCAGTTTGCAAGCGGGCGGATGGACAGGCGGCGGAGACGGCGGCGGCGGAGACGGCATCAGCAGCCTCTGCAGCGCTGGAGAAAAGTAGTCATGGGGGGGACATGATAAAATGTCACAACACTGCCCCCAGTTGATGACTAAGGGAAGCATAGTTAAGTTTTCTTGAGAACAGTTGTGTGTGTGTGTGTGTGTGTATGTGTGTTTTGGCCAACATCTGTGCGTCTGCGTTGGCTCGCATCCCCTCTGATACACGGGGTCAGCGTTGTTTCTCTCGCCCTCCAGTGGGCGAATCTCCAAGAGAGCGCGATTCGCCGAGCACCATCTGCTCTGTGACGAACGGCGTTGCGCTGACGCCACGGCTCCTTGCCCGTGATCAACACGTTCCTCTCGTCCCAAGGAACAGAAGGACACCGACACCTTTGTTCGGGGATGCACGCACCTCGAGGAACATTCCAGCCAGACACCTGGACGTGGCGGAGGCGAACAAACATTTCCTATGGCCTCCGAACGCAGCGTGGTGGAAATTAATCAATCGCTTGAATGTCAACGGATTAGCGAGATTACATTTAATTCCGCCAACTCAAAGGGGAGACAGCGGGGCGAAGGTGGAGTGGGCGGCGGCGTTGTAACTGTCTTGGGGAAGATTTTGTCAGATCTGCTCCAAAGAAAGCGATTTGTTTGCAGGAATTAGCCGGAAAATGTCAGACGTAATCACAGCGTCTGTACGCCGCTCGATCTGTTTCCATTTTAATCCGCCAGCATCATTACATCGCCTCGCGCCTGCCGCTACTTTGTTGATTAAAAACAACTTCCTTACGCTTCCGCCCCCTCTCTTTCTCACTCTCTCTCTCTCACACACACATCTTATACACACCTCACTCCTCCCCTCCTCCACCACCAGTCCCCACGCGGACCCTCAGTCACGCCTGACAGGGCCGACGTCGCCCTCGCCGCCGCTTTCTTCGCCGACCTCACGCTGTTAAAAATACAAAAGCGGAGCGAGAACACGGAGCTCTCCCTTACCGTCAATTATGTGCTTTGGCAGCAGAATGGAATTGTGTTTACTTCACTTCTTTTTCCTCTTTTTTTTTTTTTTATTTTATTTTTTTACCCCACCCCGTCAACAATGGGGCAGGAGGCGGCTGTGGAGAGCCAGAGACGGAGGGATGGAGAAGGAGGATGAGAGGTGTAGGGAGAAGGCGAGGAAAACACTTCTGACAGCTTTGAATGGGCCGACTCGGGGACCTACACCTCTTTGTCGCCGTCGTGCCTCGGTCTGACTCAGCCCGAGTTGCGTCCCCCACATTTCTCGTGACATGTCTCAGAAATTCTGACGCTGTGTCGCTTTTTTTCCCTCACAAAACAGAATTTTTAACCTTGGCTTTGTCAGGTTTGAGGCGCTCCAGTCTTCCGATAGTGTTTACGCAGAAAACAAGGCAGAGGAATCTGGACTGGTTCAAAATGGCGCCACCAACCGCCTCTTTCCGTCCCTTCGCGGTGATGCAGTGCCACCCGGTGGACAGTTAGAAACAGATTAAGTAGCTTTTACGTAGCGGAGAACAACAACTCGGGATTTTCTGTCTTTAGCTGTTTGACAGGGAACATTAAGCAGATGAGGTGCTTAAGCACTTTCCCAAGGAGGGCATTGATCTGCTGTGCATATGTGTGTGTGTGAGAGAGAGAGTGTGTGTGTCTGGTCGAAAGTATTCATGTCGCATCAGTCAATTGGCCGCGATGGCCTGAGTCGGCACTCGCTCAGGCAGTCCAGCCCGGCCGGTGGCCCAGGGTAGAAATCCAGCCAAAGGAGGGGGCGTCCCCCCCTCACTCACCTCCCGACTCTCCTGATGATTTCCAGATGACACGCGGGGCGAGCGAGCAAGGGAAGGAAGAAGGAGGGATAGGTGGATGGAGGGAAGGAGGGGGGAAGGCAGTGCCTGTGCGTGAAATGCCAGAGCTCGACAGTCGGCGTCTCTCTGTCCACCTTTGCTGAGTCTCTCTCTCTCTCTCTCTCTCTCTCTCTCTCTCTCTCTCTCTCTCTGTCTCTGTCTCTCTCTAATGGTGTAAACACGGGGTCAGGAGGGGAAGAGGAGTGTGTGTGTCCGCGTGGGATGATCAACATGCTGCAGTGGTCTGGTGTGATTGTTGTCGCCTACCTGTGTGTCCACCTGGCAGCTCCTCAACACCTCAGAGCAGGTAAGCCAGTAGGTCGTCATGGCAACAGCTGCAACTGACCTATCGATGGATCGATGGATTGATTGATTGATTCATTGATTGATTGACATTTATCAGTGTATCAAGTTCCTCAGCTATAAAAAAGTGTCATTGTCACCCAGACTTTGAAGAGTCTGTTTGCAAAAAGAAGTGATACATGTCAAAACTTTATTTGAATTGAATATTTTTGACGGAAAGTAATTTTACCCCACATTAGTTTCATAGACGTTAGAAAAATGCACTTGCTGCTTTCCACAGCAAAGCTTTTGGGTGGCAAAATGAATAATGTTTCTTTGCTCAGATTTAGCATCCTTATGTCGACATGATTAAACGTTGACTTAATCTCTTGTTTTCTCGCTTTTACATTCGCTGCTACTCTTATTTTTCTTTTTATTCAACATTAACCAGCCGAGGTCAGCCTTAATGGAAAGTCCGATTCATGAGCATGAATCGATGTATTCATGCGTCACTCGGCGTGAGTCACCGCCACGCGCGTGTCCACTACGTCGACTGAATGCGTCTTTGTCCCCCGTCCCCCACCCGTGTCCCCGCTCGGCGTCACCTCGGCAGGCGTGGAACTCGCGTGGTCCAGCCGGTAAACTCCACGCCAATTGCTCCGCCTCAAAAAAAAAAAAAAAATAGGTGGGGGTGGTGGTGGGGAGCGGCATATGGACCTGGCGGCGTGCGGCATAATAAAATGCGTTCTCAGCGCCCAAAACCTCTCTCCCATAACACACTTTACGAGCCGGTGAGGCAGCCAAAGGCTTTGAACAGGGCGAGCGAGAGCAATTCTGTCGGATAACAATGGAGAAAAAAAAAGAGGGCGGACAAAGAGGACGGACGCATGCGGCGCCAGCACTCTAATGTCATTTCAGCGTGTGTCGTCGCAAACAAAACAAAGTCGGCGCAACGTGAAGCGACTCCTCTCGTCTGTCTGAGGACGCAAAAATAGTGCATGGGAGGAAGAAAGTCGCTTTCTTATTCAAGTAAACAACCCTTGCAACCCCTGGAGATATTACAAAGAAACAGTGTCGTAAACAACAGTCTAAGGCGCGACTGTGCGCTGGCGCGCGCAAGTTTGTTGTTGTAGCGGTACCGTGCTGTTTTTGGCGCCCCCTGGTGTCCACACTTCCGGTGGCGTCGGCCATGTGTCTCACAATACATCAGCAAGCACACTTTGGTGGAAGCAGTGTGAGACGAAATCACACACAGGCGCACATACACACATACACTTAAACGCACATACACACACACACACCATGCCTGAGTGCCCTGTTCCCACACAGCCCCGGCATTGGTTATCAACATGACTTGGAGTCCCGTGGGAGCTGCTGTGTTTACGCTGATAATGCGGCCCGGTCCTGCTCCTCCGCCGCCGACTCGGCTGCACCCTCGCGTTCGTTTGCTCGCCCGACCACACTGGCGGTAGATTTGTCGCCACAAATCACAAGGAAGGGGGGAGTTAGACGAGAGGAGGGTGAGGTAAGGAAGGTAAACAACAAGCGGACAACTGTCGGGGTGCTCAGAGTTATTCGGGTGTTTTCTGCTGGCGGGGTGAAACAAGTTTGAAGCGGAGTGCCCGCAGTGTGAGGAGGGATGGAGGGAGGGATGGAGGGAACAAGGAGGAACAAGGAGGAACGAAGCCAGTGTGGAGAGAAGGAGTGGGGAAAGGAGGAAGGGATTAAGCAAGAACGCAGAAAGACAGGACAAACCTCATGGACAAAGAAAAAAAGGAGGGAAGACAGGGAAACCAAAGTAGGAGTGAGGAAATCAGGAAAGCGATCGACACTGTGTGGAAACATCTCTCCCATGGAAACACACACACACACACACTGTCTCTCTCTCATACACGCCCACACACCCTCTCTCACTCATACTAGCGTTTCCCTCCAGGGCGTATTTAGGTGGTGGACGTAAATGTTTTGGAGTGTGATGGTGTTTTTTCCAGCAGCGGTGTGAAAACAGGAGCAGCTATGTGTGTGTTTTGGTTCTTTATCCTCATGAGACCTCTCCCTCCCCATCTCATCATCCTCTACTCCTTCTCATTTGTACTCTGAATTTGTTTACACACTCAAGATTCAGACTTTTCCTCTCCTCTCCTCCTCTCCTCTCCTTCCTTTTCCTCCTCCTCTTCTCCTCTCCTCTCCTCTCCTCTT
>OMPJ01023687.1:2926-15604 GCA_900312935.1 Carapus acus
CTCTTGACGCCAACTGACACTGAGATGGGTGGGGGGGGGAGGGGGATTAGACAAGGCTTCAGACTGCACTGACACATTCATAGCAGCCTGTGGTTGCACCCACAGCAGACACATACTGACCCAACAGGTGGGATGTGTGTGTAAGTGTGTCATTGCAACAGCTGACTCCTCCCTTTCGTATCAACTTAACCCCTACAAAATGAGCGGCTAATAACACACGCGCTAAACCAGGGGTGTCAAACTCTTGTTCACCGAGGGCCACATCAGCATGGCGGTGGCCCTCAAAGGGCCAGGTGACAATGGCAATTAATAAGAAGTTATAAATGTAATTTGAGGTCAAATGTAAGATTCATTTATATATTATTGAATATTAGAAATATTTTTTTTACAATAATTCATAATAATATGAATTATCATAAAAATAATTTATAATATAATTCATAATAACAATTTTTATATTTATATAATTTTACTTGTTCAGCTTACAAATATTCCACTTGCGTTGATGTGGAAATATGTCAGGTCTTTGCTATTGTATCACAGAATTTTGTATTTTATCAGGAAAAGAAACCTGAATTAATCAACAATTACCATTTAACAATCAAACTACAAGTCAACAATCTTGTTTCCTCACTTGCGCCGTGTTGGTATGTCTTGACAAACTGACATTTTATAAAGTGTGTGTCTTTTTGAGGCTCAGCTGCATCACTTTACCAGTAACATGATCCACATGCATTTTGGGAGATGTAGTTTGTGGGTCAATGCATATTCAAATGAGGGTGAAACAGTCACTCATGCGCTCGAGGGCCACATAACATGATCCAGCGGGCTGCATTTGGCCCCCGGGGCTTGAGTTTGACATCTATGCGCTAAACGCTAACCGATGCCAAATTCCTCATCCAGCTAGGCCGTGTGTGCAGAGGTGTTTGTTAATCTAAGAATCACTGATTTATTGAGGGCTGATGTGTGAATATGTATGCTTAAGGAGAATATGCATGCCCCACAACCAAGTCAATATTGATACAATAACAATCCCAGGCAATGAGATTCTTTACTGAGAATTGTGCTGCGTTTGAATGCGTGTGTGACTGTGATTGGCTGCTGCTGCTGCTGCTGCTACTCTGTGTTTGGATGCAGCATGTGGAAAAAATAAACCAAAGGGGACTCACCGGGTTGGTAGTAGGTGTCGGTGTGTGTCCTCTGTGCCGGTGCTATGCTTGTCTGGTAGTACTGTTTGTTATCATAGGTTGTCACCGCAGTGGGGCGCCCGTAGCTATAGTTGTCCTGTTGGTGGTTTTTATAATCAAATTAAATCTACTGCCATCAAAATCAACATTGAGGTACAACAGCAGTATTAACTCTGACAGAAATATAGCATAACATTCTGACAACTTGACAATTAAACAAAAGAGAAAAATGAACTGACCGTGTCGGAGTATACCTGATACGTCTGCGGGGTGGTGGTGGGCAGCGTGGGGGCCGGGGGGTCTGGCTGCCTGTACGCGTAATCTGGAGGGGCTTGATGACTCTGGTAGGCAGGATACGGGGCGGTGACCACGGGCCGGGCGGCCGGGACCGGAGCTGGAGAGTAGGAAGAGGCGGTCACGGCGTGGGCCACAGCCGGAGCCTGCTGGACGCTGTAGCTGGCTGTGGAGGGGTGGGAGTAGGCAGGGGGCGGCTGGGCACTGCGGACGAGACAATGAGGATGTCAGGGGATGAGGCGGGAAAAGTTAGTTTATCAAATAAAAGAAGCTCTGTGCATGACTGTGTCAAATTCTACACCACTGTTTTTATTTCCATCATCATTAATGTCAAAGAAGGAGAAGCCGCCAGCATCCCTTCTGATATGATGCAGGACTGAAAACAGGCAAATAAAGCTTAAGCCATTTTCATTTCATTTTATTTGTTCATTTTCTAGTTTTGCTTGATCAGCAAAATAACCCCTGATCATGTGACTGATGTTTCCAGGCTCAGATGAGCTGTTATACATCACAGCTGTTTAAAAATTGAACACCTTCTACAATTTAACAATTAAAATTTGAGATGTCCGATAATATCGGACCACCGATATTAGCATAGAAATGTAATATCGGTATCGGATTTTTTTTTTTTGCTTTAAAACCGATAAAATAAAAACCGATAAAAAATACAATAATGCTTGCGGTGCACTGAAATAGTGCCTATGCGCTCCTAAAGCGTTTACCGGCGCACATATCGGTATCGATTGTTATCGGTATCGTAAATTGAGAGTTGGACAATATCGGCATATCGGATATCGGCAAAAAAGCCAATATCGGACAGCCCTAGTTAGAATGCGTCATGACTATTTCAACAATCTCCAGTTAAAGTAGTTTCCTCACCTCACTGTCACTCGTGTTATCGACAACACATAAACACACTATCAAACAAATGAGACAGAGATTACGAGGCCACCCCCAGAACAAAAAATCAATACCGCAGACACTCAACTTAGACGATCACATCATTACTTGATTAACTGAGCGACCCATCGTTAACCTGACCTGGCGGATAAATCTCCTCTGTTCGTTCAAACAGGGATGTACGCGAGCCAAATCGTCTGCACGCAGACATCACCGAAAGGAGGCCAAGCCCTGTAACTGATGCTGCTCCCAGAATGTGTGTGTGACTTCAGCGTCGGGATGGATGAGAATATGAGAGGGCCAAAACCAACCGATGTGTGAGGCTCTCAAAATAGAGACGCTACATACATGTTCACACTGACACCTAACCAACATTACAACAAACCAGCTGATTAAGGACGAAAAAGGTGCATTTCCTAAAACTGGATTTCCAGGTTGAACGCTTCAGTGACAGCTCAGTTGTCAATATCAGTGGTGCAGTATGGCTTCAGCCAGTGTGGATATCACATTGAACACTGCACTCAATTGAGAATTACAAACATTAATTGCCGGACTATTATTTAATCCCTTCAACGACGTTAATAACAGATGGGTTCAGGACCACGTTAAAGTTACGCCAGCCTTTCACTCTGTTAACGACCCACTGAGGTCAAGGCCTGGAAGCAAGACTTGCTCAAGAGTTATTCCGACTCCGATTCCGATCATTCGTTATATTTATTTAGACACAGGCAGCAGCGTTGGGACGAACACATGTAGCGACACACACCACCATGTCTGTCAAAGCTTTGGATGGGGGGGGAGCGACTGAAGTACACAGCATTTGTAGTGATTGGCAGTTGAGCGCAGCACATTCAAGTATCACTCCATCAGAATGAGTTCCTCCAGAAAAAAAAGTGCGCGGCTGTGAATTTTATAAACATTGAAGCTATGCCGTCAGACAGTGGACACAGCAGAACCCGTGCTCTGGCTAGCGCCTCACAACCCCCAGCACGGACACTGACTTTGGCCCCACATCTTAACCCCAACTCGCCTCACTGATGCGGTTATCAGTTTTAGCGTTTGAATGGAACCTAAACCGCAGCGTTTGAGCGGGACACCGCGAATCCCCCACGACCTCACGGAGGTCCAGCTAATGTCATGCGAGTCTGCAAGTGCCGGCCTACACAGTCGCTCGCCAGGGCTAGCTGATTAAAGCTAGCCTAAACCGCCTCTCCTACGCTCGCCCACGCACTCAACCGCCACCGGCGACTGCGAGTCAGCCGTGGGCTATTTGCTGCGATGCATGTGGCGTGCTGACACGAAGCTGCAAGGACGGAATTACCTGTACTGCGGACCGGCACCATGTGTGAAGCCGAAATAATTGCTTGCAGCCATCTTGGCATCTCCCGGACAGCACTGACAGTGAGCGAGCCAGCGCCGGGTTGAGCTGGACGCAAGATAGTTCAGTCCCCCGCCAGGGTACGGACGCCATTACAAACACTGGACTCTCACGGATATACATGGTTGTATAATTTATGTTGGTGTTATTTTAATGCGCTTTTCTGTGCAAATTATACATCGCTAAAATATGTGGTTGTGTTTTTTTATTTTTTTATTTATTTCAGAATAAAAGAAATACAAAACATCGATACTTCAATGATTTCTTAAATGTTATCTCCAATGAAACTGTCATTTCATTGTTTATTCTATCCATCAACACAGTCTTTTTTACCCTGGGCATCCCATCCATACAAAAAGATGCAAGGTGCGATCGTTTCCGATTTAGGAGACGACGGAAGTGCATGACAGTTATATATCTTGTTGAGTAACTCTGTATCAACCGGGGCCTGGAGGTGGGAAGTGGGGATGGATTTGAATACATCCTCACATCATGATACCTCAACTTATTCGCTTACATCATAATATTTTCAGGCTTTTTGCATGACAATCTTCTTACTGCTCCCAATTTCTGCAAACTTTTTGTTTCACTTTAATGGTCAATTTTAAGTGAGATGTCAGTAAAAAACAGATAATGTCACCGAGGGGCCAAAACTATAATGTGAACAGGGACAGAGTAGAGCCATGGCTCTATCTTGTCTGTTTACAGATGGTCTTCATCCGTGGCTTTGATGCTATATCACCAGCAGATGGCGGCAGAGATGAGTGGTCGTGCGTGATAAGAGACATATTGTCAAATTCTTTTATCAAATTTAAAGTTGTGTTTCTGTCAAGAAATGGAAGTACAGTAGTCATGAGGTGAGGGGAGACCGACTCAGGGTCAAATAGTGAAGCCATAGCAATAGATGATGGTGTGATGGGCGGCGGGTTCGAAACGGTCAGATATTATGAGGTTGATACAAGACTTTGAACACTTGATATCGCCAATGTAGTTTGTGGGTATAGCATTGCTTGTAAACAACAAAGGGTATTTGAGGTTAGTTCTTTGGAACAATGTTTTACTTACCCAGTTGAAATGCTTTACATTGGGAAATCATTGCACAGCCATTCTATTCAATTTGTTGAACTTTTCATAACTGCATACATTGTATACTTCACCACTCTCATATTGCTGCCCCAGGAACCCCTAGTTCCTGCTTGAATCCACCTCACATACATAGTTCTCACATATGAGGCAGCATGACGTTAAATCCTACTGTTAACACTCCTTTATTTAAATCAATTCAATTTCAATTCAAGTTTCTCCCCGTCCAAGCGGATGATTTAGGTCCCTGACTCGGTACTACACCTCTGCAGTCGCAAGGTGGTGCAACAGGTGAACAAACGTGCTCCGCTGTCGCCCAGCATCCGCTGTACAGTATACTTCTGTATAAATGACGGTACTGGTCAGTGCTTGTGTTTAAATCCATCTTTGAATCAGCTCCTGTTTTCAATAATTCTGAACAGCCGTTAATAAGGTTTGGTGGGAAATGTCTGCTTTGTTGTGAAAATCTGTAGCGGAAGTTACACTGTCAGTTCACTTAGCGCTTCCGGTTGCTTTTAGCCGCTTCGTCCTCCACATTCATCCGTGACAACCCGGCAGGTCGTGTAAGGACAGAAACAACCAACTCGGCGATAATCATGGTTTTCGAAGAGAAGGTGGTCATAAACGGGGAGCCAGACGATGTACGACATTTCACTTATTCCATTTTGCCAGTCTCTTGTTTGAATTATGCCGTAAAAGCTACAAAAAGCCGACCAAGTGTCATCACTCAGAGATGCGTTAGCATTGGCTAGCATTCGCCTGTTTGTGCTGTGCAGGACAAATGACGCCTTATTTCTTTTGGTGTTCACGCCTCGTAAGATTTACCTCGTTAAGCGACGTGACTTGTAAACCACCAGGTATGACTGAGGCGGTAACGGGGCTGGCTAATTTACCTGTGTCTCATTGTAGGAGGAAGAGGAAGAGGAGGAGGAGGAGGAAGAAGACATGGTGGTACGTTCACGAACCTCCACACTGTAACGGCGCACAAGTGAACGTCAAAGTAAAAATATAGCACAAGGGTTACGGATGGGTTGCAACAGATAAGCTTAGAGGGATCAATGACAACATGAGGAGATGAGTGGTTGACTGCTGTATTATTTGTCAGGATCCTCTGGAGGCCGTAAGGCAAAAGTGTGCAGAGGTGGAGCACTGCGTCCACACACAGGAGAGGCTAGAGCAGTGCGAGACCAGGGTGAACTCCCGCTCCGCCACTGCGGAGGACTGCACCGAGGAGCTGTTTGACTTTCTCCACGCTCGGGACCACTGCGTAAGTGCGATGACAGCCTGACAAGCTCGGGGCCTAGACTAGAGAAAGATGAACATTACCGTCAAGATCAGGGCCGTAATCCCTTGATGACATAGCTCACGCCTGCATACTGCCGTTGTCATGGCAACGGACCTATTTCCGCTCCGGAGCAATTGCAGACTTGATCAGTCTTGTACCTTTAAGAAAGACTTGCCCCTTATCTGCATTACCAATTTTGATTCCCTTTATCCCACAATTCCAGCCACATTCACACTTCTGTAAACAGACACAATGTAACGTAGACATCGTCCTTCAGTGTTTTGCTAATTTAGATGTGAGCTGTAGTTAATTAACATTGCTGTATTTCATCTCTCTTTTAGGTGGCACACAAATTGTTCCATTCCGTGAAATGAAGCGATTCCTGATTGTACTCTCCACCTCGATCATCTAATGTATTAACACGATTCTTGAAATCGTGATTCTACTGTATGTTGTAATTTTAAGTGTATATGATATAGTATATGCTCATGGGATGAAAGAATGCTGCGTGCAGTTGTTTGTGACAGACTTGCATTAAAAAGGACGGGCAGAAAACTGTGTCAGAATTTTATATTTATAATCAGTGGACTATTACTGCTGATGTAAGAGACATTGAACTCCTCTTGCCTCCACTGGCATTTGTGGTGGTAACTCATTTATCACACGCACCTCCCTCACCTTTGTTGACACATCGATCCCGTGCGTGGTAAAGTTAAGGAACACCACTGCAGGAGCTGGACACCATGGAATACGTGTCACGGCACTTTGGGCAGGGGGTGAAGATGGACGCCTGCATGATAACGGCTGCCACCTGTGGAGTTGGGGCTCTCTACATGATATACCGCAGGATCAGCGCTCAGTGGGATGCTGGAAATAAACTCAACAGAGCAAAGAAGCGGAGAGCCGATGCAGCGCAACAGGCGGAGCGGGCAGTGAGGGAATACAAGGCCTTGGTGAGAGGTTGAGTGAGTTGTGACAGGTCGGCAACACTTAAAAGGTCCATTTGGGCCTGTTTGCCGCAGAGAAGACTACTGGCAGATAAAGCCTGTTTGACATTTAAAATTTGGATAACATTGTTTATGTTTTTTTCTCACTTTCTTTAAAAAAATTATAATTTTTCCCATGCAAAGGCTGACTCCATGTATGTTTGCACAGGTGAAATTCAAATTGTCAATCCACTCTTGTGTGTGTTGGTGTGTGTTTTCCAGTATCCCACCACAGATGCCCCTCTCATCCTGTCTCTGTCGCTGTCTGAACTGACAAAGCAGCTTCAGAGTGCCTCTCTGTCTCCTGAGGAGGTGTTCTACACCTATTTGGAAAAGGTTATGTCCTACACCCTTCTTTTTATTATGCTTGTCACACTTGATGGTCAGCCAGCACAGGTGCAGCCATGGAAACCTGGCTGGACCTGCACCGGCTTATCTCGCTGTGGTTTGATAGAGGCATTGTTAACATATGTGACCTTTGCTTTATCTCTCTCCAACACTTAAATTCACCCTTGGCCATGGCAAACTTCTCAGCCAATGTCACTGGCCAGAGACCTTTGTTTCTCTGTCAGTGTGACGGCTGAGCTAAACAGAGGTGGTTTGGGCCTTTGAAAGAGCATTACTCAAGTTCAGTAAATCCGTACACCATGAATATCTGCCAATTATCAGATCTTTTTAAACCAGTTGATTCAACAAAAAAGTCATGATCTAAGACCTCTCCTGGAGCGGTGCCCTCCTACGAATGTGTTTCCTTTCCCACATGCTGTGCCTGTAGGCTCTAGATGTGGATCAGCGGGTCAACTGCTGCACAGGATTTCTGCCAGAGAGCTTTGACCATCTTAAAAGTGTTGGTTCCCGCAAAGGTGGCCTCCTCTACGGAGTGCCCATCAGCGTCAAGGAGAACATAGGCTACAAGGTAAACCAGGGTCGGCGCCATGTTGTCCAGTCTTCTCTCTTACCCCTGTGGCTATCGCTGTCTTTGTCCTTTAATCACAAGAACCACGACTGCACCATGGGCCTGCTGGCCGCCTTGGAGCAGCCCATGCAGAGGGACAGTGTGATTGTGGAGGTCTTGAAGAAACAAGGAGCCATTCCATTTGTGAAAACCAACGTGCCTCAAGGCCTGCTAACGTAAATCCAGTACCTTTCCACAGAAGATGGAAAGCGAATACGCAACTTGTAAAACAGTCATGACTGCAATTTCCAGTACTCATCTATGTTCTCTTGTTTACTGCACTATCTCCAGTTACGACTGTGGTAACCCCATCTATGGTCAGTCTCTGAACCCTTACAACCTCAAGAAGACCACTGGAGGATCCTCTGGAGGAGAGGGTGGTCTCATTGGGGGTGGAGGAGCCATACTGGGAATTGGGACCGATGTCGGGGGGAGTATCCGCATTCCCGCCGCCTTCTGTGGCATCTGTGGATTCAAGCCCACTGGTGGAAGACTCAGGTGTTCTTCGTTGTGACAGATTTTACAACACTGTAGTCACATCAGTCAACACACACAGTTTTGATGAGTATTGCACTTACTTATAACACTTTTATACCATCTGTGATGAGATGTAATATTTCAGTCTGTCTCGCTCAGCCTTCAGGGTATAAACGTGGGCTTTCGAGGACAAAGGACATGTAAGGGCAACTCATTTAATGAGTGACTAGTTTATTGATTGTAACTTTGATGGACTGACTGTCTTCTGTCTCGTGACTTCAGTGTGCTCTAGTCCGGGGCCGATGGCTCGGGATGTGGACAGCCTGGTTCTGTGTATGCAGGCCCTGCTCTGTGACCACATGTTTTCCCTGGACCCAACGGTTCCACCTCTCCCGTTCAACAAGCAGGTGTGGGCTACATGATTATGTCTCAGACCATCGAGCTTTAAAGGGCACAACACCAAATGAATTTGTGCAAAACTAAACCAAATATTATCCAATCAAAGAAAAGTATGGAGATCGTCTGATGTACAACATCAATGTTTTGTCGTCAGTATTGCATCTTGCATACTAGGCGGTCACATGTGTCCTGTTTACCTTCTTCATCAGGTATACCAGAGCTCCAGGTCTCTCAGGATTGGTTACTGTGACAATGACAACTTCACCAAGCCGACCCCCAGCACGGTCAGAGCTCTGAGGGAGGTGAAAGCACTGTTAGAGCGAGCAGGACACACTGTGAGTCTCTGCCACACACCAGCTAACCTACTGCACATGCTCCTCCCAAAAGCATCACTTCTTATCTCCATTTTTTGGCATCTATACATACAGCTGGTTCCCTTCAGTCCTCCACGCATCAACTACGCCATGAATGAGCTCATTTTAAGGGGCATGCTCGCAGATGGGGGTGCTGGTATGATCAACAGAGTGTGAGTTGAAACACAGAATCAATTGTCATAAACATTCTATAGGTTGTTGACTATCAGCGGATCTGCGTAATTTATAGTGTATGCTGTATATTCAGTATGCAAGCATATGCTCGATATTATTTCAAAGCATCTTTACATGACACTACCCGGGCTATAGGTGAACCATTGATTTGGCAAAATCATCTCTTAGAGTCCATCCTATAAACTCTTGGACTACATCGGGGTGTGAGTCCTGACGTAATTGTCTCTGTAACTGTTTTAGGAAGACGGAGCCTATACACCCCTCCACTGCCCCCCAGCTCAGATTTTTGCGCTTGCCTAACTGGCTGAGGACACTCCTCTCCACTCTCATCAGACCCGTGGTGTGTGTGGTACCCCAAACTGCTGCCATCACCAGTTTGAGAATGACTTTGGTTCAAATATGTACCCAACGGCCAGCAAGTTAAATTCAGTGTTTATCTTTGGCAGTTCCCAAGGGTTGCTGATTACCTCAGTGCAATCTGTGGAATGAGGTCAGGTCTTTCGTTACACAATTGTAGGCATAACAAATGTGTGTATCGCCGCTGATAGTGTGCCTTCCTTGCAGGTCGATTCCAGATTTATGGAGGCACCACTGCAGCAGGGAGGTAATGACACCCCTTTTTGTCAGAGGCATGGCTGTGCCTAGACACACACAAACACACTCTGCTGTAATTTCAGGCATATATTGAGGAGACCATTGCGGAATGGAGACGATGCAACATCGAAGTGCTGCTTTGCCCTTTGATGGGACCGGCCTTCAACCTCAACTACTGCGCCAAGCTGATCTGTAAGATGATCTATACATCTCCAGTATCATTAAATGATTTTCAGTTTGAGCTTTTTTTTATTATTTCTTTTTACTCCTGCCAGCTGCTTTATCTCCCACTATTCTCTACAACCTGCTCAACTTTCCTGCGGGCGTTGTGCCCGTGACCACAGTGACGGAGGAAGATGAGATACAACTCAAACACTACAAGGGAAATCATCAGGATCCCATCGACAAGCTTTTCAAACAGGTAATGAGAAAGACAGCTTCTCCAAAACAAGGATGAATTGTGATGTCCTGGCGTAACCTCAGCGTGCCAGTGTACTTCATCTCTGATGTAATGGTGGGCATGTAGAGAGAGATCACGCATTAACGTTGTGTGTGTGTGTGTGTGTGTTTGCAGGCTGTGACTGATGGTGTGGGTCTGCCAGTAGCGGTGCAGTGTGTGGCTCTGCCTTGGCAAGACGAGCTCTGCTTGCGTCTCATGAAGGAGGTGGAGGAGCTGGTGAAGCAGAAGAAGAGGTGAAAGTGGAGGACAATCTGCTCATCTGTACCTTTTGTAATTAACTGCTCATGTGAAAGGAAAATCACGAGTGGACCACTATTATTGCTTTCACTCCTCTGATCATTGTGTGCAGGACATTTCTGCTGTGACTATTGCCCAAACTTTGTCTCTGTAAAGCACTTTGTCACAAATATGCCTGTTTTGATCTATAAAAAAACCGAGGAGGATTAGAATGAAAGTCATATTTGATCCATCTGAACATTACCAAGCCACACCAGCTGATATTCCACTACAAGCACTCCTGCTAATCCCTCCCACCACCAACCAACCAACAAACCCTTTCGCCATCAGTCTGTATGTCAAATTGTGAGGGACAATATGAAAAAAATTACCATGGCACAATTAAATTAAATTAAATTAAATTAAATTAAATTAAATTAAATTAAATTAAATTAAATTAAATTCAATTCAATTCAATTAAAAATATTACAATCATAATAATTATGATAATTATGATGATCATGATAATTACTAACAAAATTACACATAGCAAAAAAATATGTATATTTTATTTTTATCTATTTTGATTTAATCTTTTTTTTTTAATTCCTACATGTATATACAGTGCCGCACAAGTCAAGTCAAGTCAGTTACGTCAATTTTATTTGCGCACACACGAACAACCTAATCTGGAGACGGGGTAATTCGCGCTAATTCCCTCAGCACTTCTCACAAGGCGCTTTCCAAATTGGAGCTAATAGAGCTCATCAGCATGTAAACACTCAAGGTCTGTAAGATGAGCACACATACACCAAACCAAGTGAGACCAACTGGGACATGCCAGTATGCACAGATGAGCTGGCTGAGTGGTTAGGATGAAGTACTCCCACTCAAAAGTAACCTGCAACCTGGGGCAATGACGTCAGAGACGCGACGCCCACACCTCTAGAGGCTGAACTTAAAACGATGTTAGAGCTGGCGGAGAGATGCCGGTGAAGAGCTGAACCCCGGCCTCTGCCAACCACCTTACACCCCACACACTCCGCACAGCACGACGGAGCGTCGTCATGGATGTAGTCCACATTCAGGAGGCCGGTCCATGGATCTGGAGCCTGTCGGCAGCCTTGTGTGGCCTCGCTGCTCTCGTCGTGATGGTCCGGAGCGTCAGTCGTTCCCAGGGGGCCAGAGCCAAGATCAGCCGGGCCAGAGAGCGCAGGGAGGAGAGGCTGCAGCGGGCCGAGCAAGCTGTGAAGAGGCACAGAGAGGAGGTGAGCGCCGGGGTGACCTCAGTTTGGGTTTATAGCAGCTCTTCTCCCCCGTCGATGGAGAAATAGGGCCTTAAGTGTGGCAGCATTTTGATTTAGGTCTTTGGGTGTCATGAAGTAATGGCACATTGACTGGAACAGTCTTGTGTTGGAATCATTAAGATATTTCAATTAATACAATCTGGTTCCAAGCTACATGTCCCGCCGTGTGTACCTCGTCTGGGGGAGCATAGATATTAGTGATGTGTCGGTCGCGAACGAAACGGCCCCGAGAGCCGGCTCGTTGACATGAACGACGGGAGCCGGCTCCTGATTGGACGGGAGCCGGCTCCTAATTGTGAGCCACTTCGCTCCCCCAGAAAGAGAGCGAAAGAGAGCAGGTCCCACAACGCTGCAAAAGGACAGGAAAGGTAATAAGATGAGCGATGATAGGAAAAGGAGCAAAATTTGGACTCACTTTAATGTTATTGATAATTCCAAGGCAGAATATAGGGTCTGCAAGGCAAAGATGTCTTATAGAGCTGGCTCCACAAACAACTTGCACAGGCACATTAGAACTGTCCATCCGGCGGTTCAATTAGAGGAAAAAAAACAAGCAAGTGATGTCAGTGATGGTGCCAGTGTGTCAACTGAAACTGTTCCTGCAACCTC
>OMPJ01023708.1:3721-15740 GCA_900312935.1 Carapus acus
AAAAAAGAGAAGCAGCTCCGACAGGCACCACCTGCCTCATCCAAAGAGACTGTACAACTTAACCAATTTTTGGCAAGAGAAGACACTAAGCTAACCCTGCAGACCACCCAACGCCAACACACACACACTTACATAGACTTACAGAAAAAAAGCTTAGATTTTAAATGCAGATTGAATACACAATACTAACAGGGAAACACTTACAGTTTGCGTTTCTGGTCTGCAGGATTGGCGGCTCCTCTGAAATCACGGGTGTCTCAGCGGGGGTGTCGAGTTTGAACAGTCCATAATGCCATTGTGTTGCACAGTTACAGATGAATTGCAGAAGTATCATATTTGTAAAAATCATGAGAACAAAGACAATAAAGTTATGAAGATTTACTGCAAGAGCATTGAGTTTTTTTTTTCTTTTGGTGTTTTGTAGGCCCGATATCAGCATAAAAATGTAATATCGGTATTGGATTTTTTTGCTTTAAAACCGATAATATAAAAACCGATAAAAATAACATAATGCGTGCGTTACACCGAAATAGTGCCTATGCGCTCCTGTAGCGTTTACCGCGCACATATCGGTATCGGCTGATATCGGTATCGGTAGATTGAGAGTTGAACAATATCGGATATCGGCAAAAAAGCCAATATCGGACATCCCTAGTGTTTTGTAATTGTCATTGTGGACAGCATGAGGGTCACAAAAGACAAAAAACATTCAGTCACATTCAAGTCAAAAGAGGCAGTTAGACGAAATTTGGAGTCGCGAATTTAAGGGAAAACAAGTTAAATTAGGGAAAAGTGAACTAAAATGTATGAAAAATCAGTTTTGCGATTGTACCGCCACAACGTGGCGCGGCATGCCCATAGCGTGACCACTAGAGGGAGCCAAAGCGCCTCGCATGCCGACTGATTTCCCCTCAGTCAGCACGGGTGTCGGTGGAAAAATCATTTCGAGGGTGAAAGTCCAGCTCCTCCTCAGATTTGCTGGGTGCTCCCTTCATCCATGCCTACCACCAAACCAGTGGACTCATTGCTCTGTTTTATTCACCCTACCACCAAAGTGAGGTTAAATTTCCCAAGCTTGTGTCTGTGTGAGTGCGCGAGAAGCTCAGTCTCCCACGTCCCCCGTCACAAGCGTGCCAGCTCATGTCTCCCTGTCTTCCTGCCACGTCCCTCAGCAGATGTTGGTGGATAGTAAACCATCTCGTGCACCTACCTGGTTAATGAGCTCACCTCAGCTGGCGTGGGAAACTCCTGCTGGATCTGTGGCCTGTGGTCTCTCCCTCCCACTCCTCCTCCCCTCACTGTTTGATCTCAGACCAGCTTATTTGCTCAGCTTTGTTCCTGGTTAAACATGAACTGCTTTTCTGTTCTTCATTACGCCACCTACAGTCTGTGCCTCCCACTCCAGGAAAGCTGTTAAAAGCAATTCATCCCCCACCCTCCACCCCATGTGGCCTCTCCCTGTCCACCTGGAAACCCTTTGCCTCCTCATTCCCCCATCTTCCCAGGGGCGGTCAGGACAGTATATATCCCCTGATGACCCCTGTGCCGTGACCTCACTAAGGCCGTGTGTGTGTGCTTATGCGTGTGTGTTGGTCCTCACTGCTGAGCGTGTTTGCTTTTGCATTGCACTGACGTACATCCAACGACTGGAGTCCCCTTACACATGCAGAATGCAGCAAACACACACTACCTTGCCCCTCTTCCCCAGTCATTTCTGCCCATTTCTGCCCTTTCTGCGACCTTTCTCCTCACAATCGCGACGTCTACGGTTTCGGCGCAGGGCTTTGGAGGAAAAGGCGCTTTGATTTCACGCCGGCGCGGTGATCAAACAGCTGCTGGCGAAGTGGCGGCTGGATTTAAGAGGCTTTCTGGCTGCAACTGCCAATTTCAGCCACCTTCGAAGTGGTGATGGGCGTTTATTTTCTGACATAAATGCGGCTTAGAGGCAAAGACAGCCAGGAAAACATGCCGCTTATTTACATACTCAGCACTTATACAAACACAAGCGTGTCGGAGGTGGAATGTAACGAGATGGCCTCGAAAACAGTTGAAAACAAGACGGAACAGGGGCCAAGATATTTTCTGGATATTCTTGTTCGCAGCTATATTTTCTGAATCTGCTAGATTTTGCTACAAGCAAGAGTAACTGTTCTGCAGTTAAAATATCATACAGTCAGTAAACAATCTGACATTCAGCTGTCAAAGAGGTATTTAATTTTGAGCTAAAGATACATTACGTCATTTTGAATAAAATGGTGTCAAAGGCGTCTTTTGACATCATGTGTGGCTTTGTATTGTGAACATGCTGTAGCCTTTCCCCTGGGATGTTACTATTGTATTTCCTCAATAGCGCAACAGTATAAAATGTGATTTATCATTTCATTCTAAAACTTTTTGTGTCCTCTTTAGTGCGGGCAGAAGGTCATACTGCAGAGTCGCATAATGGCAAAGCCATTGATCACACTGATGCAACACCGTTGGTTCTTCTTCTGAGGTAGAGATCAATAATTATTGACCCCGGGGTCGATGAAACATATCTGATGTCTGATTTCTTAAATTATTCATCCATGGTAGTCTGTTATCATCACTGACATTTAACCATCTCATCACGCATTGTTGTTACATTTCGCTTCTTCCCTCACAAATGGGTCATGGCTGTTAAAACCTTTCCTTTGCTTTGGAGGCTGAAATGCTATTTGCTCTTGTTATTGTTGCTTTCCTCAACAGCACGGTCAGGCTTAGGTTTGTATTTGGTCCGCCTCTCCTCCCAGAGGATTCTGGGAGGGTCCCTGTGGAATGGGACGCACCCTGTGGATTACAGAGGTGAGCTGGGTAATTTGACCCGTTGCGTAAATGACTGTCTTTAAAGTTATAAATCTCAAAAGTCAGCCACCAAGCCTCTAACTACAGCGTTTGGATTTCTCACCACCGCTGATCTTTCTCGCCTCGAATCTCGAGAGATATCGTTGGAAAAATGCATTTTAATAACCACTCCACTGCATTTTAAGCATCTTTCCACACGCGACGGTTCCTCTCCTCCTCCCCTCCTGACTTTTTCCTGCACCGTGCTGAGGTGGAGCTGAGGGCTCAGTGAAAAGCGAGACTGTGCAGGGTGGGAGGCAGGGAGGGATTAGCATCCAGGAGCTCAACAAACGGGATGAGAGCCTGTTTATTTATACAAAAAACAAACAAAAAAAAAACCAACCCTCATTCACATCCACCCACTTCAGTGCCTGGAGAAAACGCCGGAGCAAAGGTAAGAGAAAAAACTGCAGCTGAAGCTTCCATACCGTCAGCCGAGTGTGAAAGAGGCAGGAAGGAAGGAGAGGTGGAGATAAAGCATCCGCGAAGCCAGATGTGCAGAGGGGAAATGCTGGAACATAAAAAGACCTTAGAGGACTTGCACGGGTTACAAATCAGGATTTTCTTCAGTTGTGGCAGCAACTGGAGGTGGTTTTCAAAGGGAGACGACGACTGTGTGCAGATGGAATTGACACAATAGAGGCTAATTACAAGAAATTGTTCCATTTCCTGTGAGATCTGATGTGTTTTTGGAAAAAAAATGCAGCCGGAGGAGTTTGAAATGTTGTGTCAGATAGTCTAGGTGAAGCTTTTCGGCAAAAAAAAAAGGAGTTGACATTCCTACGTTCCACTGTGGTGAAAACTATGTCATTCAACACACACACACACAAACACGAGCCCCCGCACATCGTGTTGAGGCCTGTCTCGTGAGTCACAGCGCCACATCAAGGACTCCACTTCTGTCAGCTGTTGGGCCATCAGGTGTGGGGCTAAGAGATGACTAACCTCCTCATCACTCCTCCATCAGTGGGGGAGGAAACATCTGCTGTACTACCAAAGTGGGAATAATGGATCCTTTCTCCACAAACAAGGAGTTTAAACGATTCCAAGTAAAGACATTTCAATTTGGTTTTTAAATATGGATTATTATTGTGGTACCTTGTACTGAGTGGATTACAAAAAAATAAGATTTAGACCTAAGATTTTTGCTTTTTTTTTTTTTTTTTTTTAACAAAAAAACTCCAAGTGAAAATAAACACCCGAACACACAACATCAAATACAAAGTGTTTAATCCCCCCCAAAAATATTTCCCCCCTATTTTGGCATGTAGTACATCGTTTGGTCTTGGCTGTAACATCTTCGTGGCCGTCATGCAGAGATGAACAAGCTCAGCTGAAAATGCCACATTCACGGCAATTACCATCAACGTGCTCGCTGCTGCCCTCTAGTGGTGACCACTGATCAGAAATGAGGCATTCTTTTCGTTGCTTGAACTCAGTTTTCAGGTGACTGTGCATAGTACTTGTAAAAGTTATTCCGTTTCCAGTACAGTTTTTTGGGCCATGGACAACCATTCTGCTTGTCCTGCCTTACACCTCAGTCACCACTAGATGGCGGCAACGATGACAGTGCAGCCAGGCCGTCAAAACAAGGTGTTCCGTGTACATGGAGATGCACGTTGTAATGGTACTTTTCGTTTCTTTTGTACTGTGTCGATGTGGTTCAGAAGAGTTCAGGTGAACAAAGGAAACCATGAGACATTCAAGTGCAGTCTGTCCTGTCAGCGGAGACAAGACGCTGAGCGCAGTGTTTTCTTTTTTTTTCACATTAAGATGAAAATGTCTAGACCGGAGGTGAGTGGGTGGAGCACACTGGTAACACTGATGAGGATGGAGGGAGGAGGAGAAGGAGGAGAAGTCTGTGCACATTGTGGGAGCAGATGAACAGGTTCCAGCCCGTCTATCTGACTTCAAAGTCTTTACGGGAAGACGCCGTTTCACGTTGTCCTTCTGTGCCCACCCACCACCCCCCCAAACGCCACGTTCGGGCCATAACAGTGATTCTCAGAGACCAAAACAACAACTTTTCATTAGCAGCAGCTTGAGTTACTTGGAAGAAAGAAGCCAAATGTCACAGCACCTCCGCGAGAGGAGGTTGGAAGCCGGTCTGTGATTCGCCACCTAGCAACAGTCAAGTCAGCAACAACAGTCACAACAGTCAAAATCATGACTCGGCACTTTCCGTTCAGAAGCGACGGCATCGGTTAGCAACCTGTCTGAAATTTCGATAGCGAGGATTCGAGCGGGAAGACGTGAAAACAGAGCACGGCCAAATCGAGCCACCAGAGGGTCTGTAAACAAAGATGTCCTCCATGTGCATCATACCAAAACTGTCCAGCGGGGGCGTGATACCAAAATCACCACAATCTGTTCAATTGAATACATATTTTCATGGCCCATTTCTTCTCATACAAAGAGATACTATTAATTTGTTCAGTTATGAAGAGACTTAATATATATTTTAAACCTGACTCAGCCCAGTGCCCCCCTGCTCCTCACGCACAGGGACACCCTGCCTTCAGAAAAAGGCAGACAGGGAGTGGCGTGTGTGTGTGAGTGTGTGTGTGGTTTGTATGTGTGTGTGTGTGTGTCCTCAGGAGAATCGTCTTTGGTGTAACATCACCCTCAAAGTGCCTCTTTGCCGCTATCTGCCAGATTAACATCGGCGTCTGCATCACTGCTTCCCTAATCACATTTTGCTGCCGTGTCACATCTGTGCAAAAGGATCTCTGCCCGCGCACACACGCACACGCACACACACACTCATACACACACACACACACTGGCCGTCAGTATCCCTCAGACAATCCCACATCCCAGAGGAGGGGCGGAGGTTGCTCGCTCAACATTGAGTTAACAGTAACACTATCTGACTGTTAAGAAGAGAGAGAAACCCTCTTGGGGTCAAAGGTCATTGTGTTGCCTGGGCAACATGGCACAATGCAGACCCAGAATACAATTATCAATTACAATGTCAGATTCAAAGCTAGGACTATCTTTTTGTCAATTAATTCAAAGCACTAATTTAGCAAACTAATATCTCCAATGTGTTATTCTTACTTTAGGGGAAAGTCTTTAAGTGACAAAAACAAGTTAATTTCCTAAAGATACCAAATTCTGAGACACTCGGGACGAGGCCTGTAATAACTAAAACACTTTGCCCCCTCTAACATGGGACTTCTAGTTGTTGTTTTTGTTTACTAGTATTTCAGCACCTCTGTCAGCCTTCAAACGCTCCTCCAGTGTCCTCTGCCAACTCTGACATCTGTCTCGCTCTCTTAATTTACTGTTTCTTCTTCTTCTGCTTCAGCGTCTTCCTCCTCTTCACGATCATCTCGTACAGCTTGTCCATGCCCTCGTCCAGACCCTCCCCGATGATGGCGCAGGCCGGCTGGACGTGGTACGGCGTGGACGGGCTGAGCTCAGCCAGGGCCAGCTGCCTCTCGATCTCTCCGACGTCCAGCGCCCTGGGCAGGTCCTGCTTGTTGGCGATGACAAGCAGCGGCGTCCCCTGGTTCTCGGAGAAGCGGGTGATCTTGTGCAGCTCGGTCCGAGCCTCCTCCAGCCGCTCGGCGTCCACCGAGTCCACCACGTACACGATGCCGTCCGTGCAGCGGCTGTACGGCTTCCACAGCGGCCGCAGCTTCTCCTGGCCCCCGACGTCCCAGAAGTGGCAGCTGATGCCCCGGGAGGCCCCTCCGCCGCCCAGCCGGATCTTCTCTGTGTTGAAGCCGATGGTGGGCACCGTGTTGACGAACTCGTTGAATTTCAGGCGGTACAACACGGTGGTTTTCCCGGCGGAGTCCAGGCCGAGCATCACGATGTGCAGAGACTGGAAGGCGGCCAGGTTGGAGAAACTGTTCCCCATCTTGCCAGGCTGGTGGAGGAGGAGGAGGAGGAGGAGGGAGAGAAGAAGAAGAAGAAGAGGAGGAGGTGGTGGGGGTGCAGCCTGCACTCCCGCAGGATCACCGCGGGGGGAGGAAGACTCAGGGCTCCATGACGCCCCGACACCGGCCTGCGGGTTACGGTGACAAAGGGGGAGCGAAAAAACACGCAGGGGGAAAGAAGAGGAAAGAAAAAAACAAAACACGTCCGACCCCGATCAGCAGGAGCGAAGGGCGCAGCCCGTCGATGAGCGGCGGCGCTCCGGCAGCCAGACGAGCTGCAGCAGCATCCCTGGATTCACTCCAACAACATCCCCCACCTCACCCCGAACACAACGACCCGCTGGGACCGTCTCAGCCGCCGCCGACTAACCCGGAAACATGGCGGCGCGTCGTCCCCTCATGTCCGGCGCGTCTCCGCGGCGAGAGGCGAGACGATTTCCTGGGAAAACACACACACAAACGGGCGGCCGAGTGTGACGCGTGGAGTTTACGGTTGTGTGCTGGCGCGGCAAGTTAAAGAAGCTACGTGAGGAAATAGGAGAGGTTCAAGTTGAAGTCTACAAAATAAAAGTCTGAGGTAGCGCGCGACAATATGGTCAGACAATGGCGTCTGTCGCCGAAGGGAGCTTTTGTTTTGAAAGGCAAGATCAAGGCATAGGTCGTTTCCTCTATTCGCCATCCTGCGACCTCGGGCGCTGGCCTGACATCTAGCGGGTCGAAATGATAGCAACACTTACCAAGAAAACATTGTATATGACAACAGAAACGATTCATTTAAATTCTTTTGTGTATTGATTTTGATGTGTTCTGATGGAGGGTGGAAATATCTTCCGACCTTATTGATCCAGATTACTTGAAGTATCTTCTTTATTAATGTACAGTGTATTAAGTAGTAGGGGATTTAGAAGCGGGCAACAATTGACGTTTCTCTGTATACTTCAAGAAAATTCAAGGATAACTACCCATTGTTAGATAGTCGATTGCTATCAATTCCTCACCAGTTTCGGTTGTTGTGGGCTTAACGTGGCAGATCGCACGTTGTTGTTTCTCATACTCGCCACTAGATGTCAGCACAGTCTTGTAATCAACCATTTGTTCGTTGCACTGTACAGTGACTTCCATTTCATCGTGTATAAATTTCTAAACTAACACATAATTTTTGAGTGAAATTACTTCAGGACTGCACGTCCTTCTGTCTGCCCTTGGCTCAATGGATTAACCGTCCAATCAGCTCGCATGAGATCAATGGAACTAATTATAATTCAATCTAGTTATGCATGCACACGTGCACACGTGCTCAAGATGCACATGTGTGCTCTCTCCCTCTCTCTCTCCTCTTTTGTGTCACTCTCTCTCTGCCCTCCATTCTTCATATGTATTCTGACTGCTCAACTCTCTCTCTCTCTCTCTCTTTCTCTTTCCCTCCCGCCCTCTTTCATCCTCTCCCCCTGCGCCTTCCCCCCTCTTTCCATCCCTCTGACACACCCAAGAACACACATAAACCCTGCCGTGCCTCTATCACCTCATTTTTTGCTCTAAAACAGTTAACCGTGAGAAATGTGCGCCGATAACCTTGATGGTTGCAGTTTAGCAACAGGGTTGCCATGGAAACAGTCAGTCATTTATGCTACACACAGTGTGTATGCACAGGCACATATACACTACAGTCTTTATTGTGGGCGGTGGCTCCCTCTCTCTTACACACACACACGCACACACACACACACACACACACACACACACACACACACACACACACACACACACACACACACACACACACACACACACACAGGGGTAGCAGGCAGCCCATTGCTGACTGATTGTTTCTGAGCCTGCCACATGAGGCAGCAATCTATTTTTCCTGCTATTTTGCTCCCAGCTGAATTTGTTTAAGCTCGGCTGTGGCTCAGACGATCACAGAGGCTCCAGTTCTCACGAGGATTCAACCCACCGATGGTGAAATGCACCAGGCCCGTCGGACGAAAAGGTGGATAACGGGCCTTTTGTCTTTTTTTTTTTCTTCCCTATTTTATCTCTCAAGGCTGGGCCAGCAGAAAGATGAAAGCCGGCTGGTCACCATTTCCAGCTCTCAAGTGCTGTGAGGGGTGAGAAAAATAGGAGGAAGAGGATGAAACAAGGCGCTGGAGCTTTTCATTTCTACACCTGCTTTGCATTTTCAAAGGCAGGCTGAGCTGCGGACGCTGTGTCCCACACCAACGAAGGACACGTGTTGAGCTCTGCCATGAGTGACATGAGATAAACAAGCTGCTGTGCGTTTGTGGTTTGTGTGTTGACGTGCGAGCGTCTCACTTGCGTCTGATTTGACAGATTCGCTTTGTTTGGACACACAGACAGAATCAGACAGTTTGTCTCTGGGTGACTTGCAGGAATGTGAAGACAGAGCAGAAAAGGACGTCGTCAAGGTGGCTCCTGTCAGCAGGAGAGTGATTGTTTGCTTTAATTAAGCATAGAAAACTGTGTAAATTTGGTGAATGTGTGTGTGTGTGTGTGCGCGTGTGTGAGCAGAGCTGTTACGTGCTCCACGCACAACTCCAGTAAAACAAACTGAGGGATCAATCGCTCGTTTCATTAAAATTTCAGCTTTATTGAGATTGTCTGAGGGAAACCCGCTGAAATCTGCCCGGCGACAACACAGTGGGACCCACGAGTACAAATATAAAATCCCCCACACATGTTTTCTCTTTAAATGTCTTTATGCAAAGGAAGAGTTACGAATCCTCTGTTAGTGTGTTAATACAAACGTCCTGGAAAAAAAGGAGCAAAGTCTACAGAGTGTAAGACGGGGGAAGAAGAATAAAAAAAAAGAACAAACAAGAAGCGACACGTCACAAAATCTGACACGATGCTTGGAGTGAGGGAAGACCTCACTAGCTAAAAATCACCTTGTTGGCTTGAAGCAGCTTGTTGGTAATCAAGCAGTCTGAGGGTTGGCGGTCCAAAGCCACTGTCTCCGTCCGTTCCCAACGACCGTCCACACCAGGACGCACACACAGGAGCTTCCCAAGAATACTGACCGAGTGTTAGCAGCTGCACGGACGGCACCAAAGCCATACTGGAGCACATGCTTGGCTGGAAATCAGAATCCTTAGGTTGGAACTTGTCATTCCCAGCTCGCATTTCATCAACCAACGCTTCCAAATCCCTCACTGGAAAGTCGATTAATGAATTATTGTCAATAACACTGCTGAAAGCATCGCTTTACAGATATAAACCCAGCTCACGTGGGTGGATAGATGTCGAGGGAGGTGTGACGCCAAAGCTGGGCTGAGTTTTTGGCAAAGAGGACTTGATGTCTGAATGTGTGAAAGTACTGAGCGGCTCCTCTCCACTCGGCAGACGGTGGCGGTGGGAGGAGGTGAGAGACAACAGCCGGCTACAGATGTGGCTTGATTCTGAACTTTGGCTCGGCAAGGGGGCGAGAGCTTGCCGTCGTGTGGGAGTGGGGTCAGCTGGGTAGGTCAAAGGTCACGGTGCTGAGGTCTGAGGTGAGTCTGTCCTGAGGGCGAAAGAGGGATGGAAAGAGGGGTGGGGGGAGAGGTGGGCTGTCCTCTATTGTGAGGGGGGGGAGGTGCTGTCCTCACCCTGCCAAAGTCCCTCCCTCTCTTTTGCAGACAGAAGTGGGCGTGGCAAAAACAGGAGGGATGGAGGGATCCAGCGAGGTGGAACCATGACAGAGACATCACAGGCCAGGGTCTCTGTCTGTAAGTTTATCTTTGAAAGCGCCTTGAGATAACTTATGTTATGATTTGGTGCCATACAAATAAAACTGAATTGAATTGAATTGAATTGACACCAAGACCAAGATGCACCAAAGATCATCTATTGTTTCAGGAGGTGCCACTCTAGTACGTCGAGACGGTATCAATCGCAGGGATTGACCTGCTCAACGTGGAACAATACAGTCAGGTCCAGATTCGGGACCTGCAGAGGTCCGGGGGCTCCACCGATCAACCGGGGTCTCTTGGGACAGAGGGAGCAACTGTCTCACACGGCAAAGTCTCCGTAGCCTGTCGGGCAGAAGGCGGCGCTGCGGAGGACATCTAGACAGTTGACCAGGATGAGCGTGCCAGTCAGATGCTTCCAGCGTTTGGTGATGGGATTCCTCATTTTGTCCAAGCCCATGTGGAGCTCCTGGATCACGTCGCGGTAGCTGTCGCCGACGTGCGCCGCCCACGTCAGGAGGAAGTCGTATGCCGGTTTCCACATGGCCTGGGGACACAGGCGGACAGGGGAGTAAACTCAGGCAACGCCTTGGGAAGTTCTGACGTTGCGACTGTACTGAGACGACCGGTGCCTCACCTCATTGTCCAGCAGGCCGTTCTTGTCGCGGTGCGGCGCCTCGTAAGCCTCCATCTGCTGCCGGGACACCCGGGCCAGCTTCTCAGCCAGCTCCCTCCATCGCGCGGCCACTTCCACCGCCGTGGTCAGCAGCACGAAATCCAAGACCAACCTGGCAACCAGACCCTGACAGTCCATCTTCAGCAGGGCCTGATGGAACACACACACACACACACATAGCAGGCACCTGTGAATCCCGTGTTACTCTGCGTTCGTGCGTGTGTGCATGTGTGTGTAACCGCAGCTCCTCCCACAGGTCATTGTAAATCATGTTTTGTTGTCAGCTGCATTGAAAATCTGTTGACCAACAAACTGGAAAACTGCAGATGAGATTTCTCACTGATCGATTGGCCGCTGAGTCCCCATCCACACATACACACACACACACACACGTCTGCAAAATCGTCGTAGAGGTCAATTGGGAGTCGAAAAGCTTGACCAAGTTTGCCCCACGATCAATTCAGTTGAATTTTTACTTAATTGTTATGAGTGTGCAGAAACATTGGGAGGGAGAGGGAGAGGGAGAGAAGAGAGGGAGTGAGAAAAAAAAGGGAAAGCCAAAGAGAGAAAGAGATGGATACTGGCATTACATGACATCATAACTGTGTGCCATCGTCTATGAATTTGCACTGGCTGTTAATTAACGCAGGCAAAGTGACAGGGGAGCGTTTTTATTGGCTGTCAGACGCAGCGCGACGTTTATGATGAAGTTGTTATTTCCGGCCGGCTCGTGGGTGGCATTTAGGATTGAGTGGCTGGGGCAGAGAGGGATAGATTTAATTCTTCCCCGTTAGCCCTCTTCCTCCCCTCGTCCCCCGTCCCGCTCCCCCTCTCACTCCCATCCATTATTAAACGCTCTCAGCTGCTTTCCTCCTTTGAGAGGCGGTTCTCATTCGTAACCAGATCGG
>OMPJ01023711.1:5341-19089 GCA_900312935.1 Carapus acus
GCCCCCCGGTGCCAAAGGGGAATCTGGACCATGTCGGTGTGCACTGTAGTCAAAAGCATCCTGCGTTAAGAGGCCCAAACATCAGGCGATGATGTAAGCACTGAGGAGTGTGTCTTTGCATCAGAGTCAGCGAGGATGTCGGATACTGCAGCCAGGCACCGCGGCAAGATTCACCTCAGCACAAACTGCCAGTCACAATACTATGATGTCACCAGACTCTCCCCAAAAGGCAATGTTCAGGACCGTGTTATTTATGTATTTATTTATTTATTGATTGTTAGTAATTTATTTAATATTATTTATTTAATGTCGTAATGTGTCACTCTTTCGCCTTTACTCCTGTTTTCACATGAATCTACTTGCCTGTTACTTTGTATTCCTTTCTTCTTTTGTGTCTCACTGATCCTCAAGGAGTTAAAAGAAAAAAAAATCACACAGTAGCACTTCGTGAACCGGTAGTCCTGATACTGATCTTTGTTTAGAAGTAAGTTAGATGAAATTGATTGATGTCATTTTTCAGATAATTCTTCCAGTAGATGTAGCATATCATACACAAGGGATGGCCGAGGTTTGCTGTCTCACTTGCCATAATTTGTAACAAGAATTCACTTCAGAGGATTTTGTTTGTGGAATCTTCCAACATGTCAAAATGTGCCACTTGTCAAAGGTTCAAACAATAGCCCGTGGGATACGTTTATTTATCTGCAAAAGTCATGATGGTACCCAAACAGAAGAGTGTCTCCTTTGTGCCACAAACTTAGATGCTGTTTTCAGTGCCTGTTTGTCCTGTTTTGCACGAGGAAGCTTTGTTAACATTGTGGTAAAGTTGTATGAATGTGCCCTGTTGCTGAGCACTGATGGACCTGATTAGATTCTTTGCACAAACTTGTTAGGATTAGCCTCTTGGATGAGTGAGCTGGCTGATTTTGAACCTGTGCTTTGGGGAAGGAAATGTTTTTTATTCGCTTCAACACCCCAAGCCTTAAAATACTATGTATTGTGACACTAAAGTTCTGTACAGGTGTACATAAATGTATGAGAATGCAGGTGTACATAAATGTACAAGAATGTAAATTGTTGTATACAATGCTCTTGTGTATTTTGTTGTTTTCTACTATATAATGGAGAATTCTTTACCAATTTTCTCACTATAATTTGTCATTTCTATTCTAGTATTTGTTACAGTATTGACTATTTATTTAAGTACCTGTCAGAGCTATTTATTTTGTGCAGCAAAGGAGCAAGTCTCCTTTCATTTTGTACTTTTATACAGTTTTTATTCTATTTAGCTATTATTATATAATCATGTTTAAATTATTGTCCTACCATCAAGTTGCCTCTTCCACACACTGATTGGCCTCAATGTGAAATATGTGCCTTGGTGAAATAAACTCGAAAGAATGTGCACTATGACTACGTTTAATTGACGTATACTTCGGGCAGTGGCAGTAGCGGTCGACATGGAAAGAAAACTACAACGCCCACAAGGCTGCGTAAAACCATAAAGCAAATAGCAAAATGAGGAACAAGGCCTCTAAGTCCACAGGAGAGGCTATAAAATTTTCGAAAAAATTATGAACCTAAAAGAACATTGTGTATTTCAGTAATATTGTGAATCATAAATGCAATTTAAAGAAAGACGACGATCTGCCAATTGAGGCGTCTGACCAATGGGAGCCGTTCATCCTTTCTCCCGACTAGCCAATCGCTGCTGCTGTTCTTGGGAGGCGGATCGGGTGGAGAACTACTGTTAGTTTGTGCCGTGTTTATTGTTAAGGTTGTGTGGATTAGCACTGCGGAACCCGCTTCCTTCTCACAATATCAACAATAAAGCATTAGCATGCCCTAAAGCTGCTCGGTGAGTACCGCTACGCCCTGTAATCATGCACAACACTACCGAGCAATCCTACTGAGACAATTCGCTCGGACGGCGGCTACATTAGCTTTAATTGGGAGCGAATGGCTGTTTTTGTCTTGGTGCTAAAACGACAATCTTCCCCACCCCCGTGATTCATCTGCCCAGTTGTGTGTGGCTACACCTGTGAAGACAGTTAATGTACCGGCTAGCTATGGTGTGTGTGTGTGAGTGTGTGTGCGCGAGTGTGTGTATGTGTGTGTGTGTGAGAGAGAGAGATAGAGAGAAAGAGAGAGAGAGAGAGAGCCTGCGTGCGCGCGCCCGCACGGAGGGGCCGGTGTGCGCGTGCGCGCGCGCTCACCAGTGCGTGAGCGTTGTCAGTAAGCTCCGCACTGCGGGGACGAGCAGGAGTGGAGAGACAAGAAGGAAGGGAGGGTGGCTAGGAGTACAATTTAAAGGACTCAGTCTTTCCACTACTTATAATAATGTATTTATCTGCAACTGTCTGGTTTTCAGAGGCGCTCCAGGCGACGTGGGAGGACAGACGGCGTGCACAGGATTCAAGTTTTTAAAAACCTAAAAGTAGTCAAAGATGGGTATGAAATAGCGCTGAAACTAATCATAGCCCACTTCCAAGGAATCCCTCCCCTCCTCCCATCTTCATCGGTTCCCTCTGGTAATGGCGAACTCAGTGGCCACTTTAGTGGTCCAACCAGAACTCTTACCAGCTCAGTCGGCATCCTCCCTCTCTCCTTTCCCTTCCCTCCTCGGCTCAGGGGAGGAAGGCGAGGATGAGGGGGCCAGGGGGGCTCTGGTGGATGGAGATAAGGGGGTGGTGGAAGGTGGAGAAGAGGTGGTTCTGGAGATGGTGTCGTCGTCGGTGTCCGGCCCGGCCCAGCAGCCCGAGCAGGCGGACCATCCTTTCCAGTGTCTGGATTGCGGAAAGAGCTTCAGGTGGTCGTCCAGGCTGACCCACCACCAGCGGAGCCACAACAATGAGAGGCCGTATCGCTGCAACCTCTGTCCCAAAGCCTTCAAGGGCTCCTCGGCTCTGCTCTATCACCAAAGGTGCCTGGAGTCTTTCAGCATTCCCATTGTAATGAAGTTAAGAAGTATAAAACATGAAGTATAACTTGTGCATGTAACACACAATAAGTGTCAATAAGAGATGTCTGCATGCACTGCAGCATAACTTAAACTGTATTGATTATTTGACTACTATTAAACATGTCTCTCAATTTCGAGGTGATATTAGTAAAATAGCTAGATACAAAAAACTACCAATAAAATGGGTTGAAAAATGTTGCAATTTCAATTCCACAGTGCCTCACAGTTCAGCCCCTTTAAATAACTACTCTTTGACAGGTCTCACTCAGGGGAGAAGCCTTATAAGTGTCAAGACTGTGGCAAAGCCTTCAAACGCTCATCTCTTCTCCAGGTGAGGTGTTACACGCTCCTTTCACAAATCCCAACCTGAGGACAAATCTCTCTCCTGAGAGATTTCACTTCTTGTATTCTTTGGTTCCCAGGTCCACCAGAGTGTCCACACTGGTGTGCGTACCTTCCTGTGCCCCTACTGCCCTCTGACCTTTAAATGGAGTTCGCATTACCAGTATCACCTGCGCCAACACACCGGAGAGTGCCCGTACCCCTGTGACAGCTGCCCCAAGGCCTTCAAGAACTCCAGCAGCCTGCGGCGACACAAGAATGTCCACCTCGGGCTCAAGCCTTACACCTGCACAGTGTGTAACAAGTCCTTCACCCAGTCCACCAACCTGAGGCAGCACATGCGGATACACACAGGCGAGAGGCCCTACGTCTGCGGCGAGTGCGGACGGAGCTTCACCCACTCTTCCAATCTGGCCTTACACAGGAACTCTCACACCAACAGCAATGCGGGAACTGCTGAGGGAAAGAGGCCGGCGGAGACCAGCAACGGGAATGAGGTAGTGGAAGTCGTGGTGGGGACAGAGGAAGTGACGTCGTCCATGTTGACGGACATGGTCGGATTCGTGAGCCAGGAAGGAGCCGACGGAGTCGGAGTCGGAATGGAGGAAGTTTTCCTGTCAACTACCTCGTCTGGCCAGGGTCAGAGCCTTCTCCCCCAGCTAACCCTCACCCCCTCCGGGGAAGACGTGTGCTCGTCCAGAGCCATCGGGACAGAGGTCCACCTAAGCACGGACACCGGGGCCAGCGTGCTGCTGTACAGCTGCGGCAGCTGCAGCCAGACCTTTGGCACACGGACCGATCTGGAAGAGCACCAAGCTATCCACATGGCTCCAGAACAACACGGGAGCAGCGAGGACACCGCTCCCGGGACGGGGATGGAGGTCGGGGACGGGCTGGTGGGAGCGGGCCACCTACTGGCTGACTTCGAGGAGGTGGTAGAGACGACGACAGTGGCTGAGAACGGACACACGGCCGATGTGCTGCTCGGTCTGACCGAGGGAGAAGATGGAGCAAATGCTGTGAGTGTAGAAATAAATTTGACAAATAAACAAGTGGAATAAGTGAATATAATCCTGCCCTGGCCTGCAGACTGGAAGAGTTGGATCTAAAGATATGTGTTTTTGATACGTATTACTTCCTCTGGTTTGTCCTCAGAATGTGGGCACCACCCAGGCCCAGTTTGACCTGCTGCAGAGCTTCACTGAGGTGACTCAGAGCTCCGAGACGGTTCAGCCAGAGACCAGAACCACATGGGCAGGGCTGTCATGTGGCTACTGTAATAAGACCTTCAAGACCAGCGGAGGCCTCAACAGACATGTCTCACTGGTGAGAATAACCTTTGTAATTACTCCACAAACTTGTTGCCATGCGGAAATGTGGTATCTTGGATGCTGAAATGCTGGTCCAGGAGATATCTATGAAGTAATCTTTCCATCCCGCATTTCCTTTTTCCCCCCTCCAGATGCACTCTCTGTCATCACAGTCTCGCTCCCAGTTCAGCTGCTCGGCATGCGACCGCTCCTTCCCCCTCCTCTCCTCGCTCCTCACCCACCAGCACTCCCATACTCCCGAACAGCGCCTGCTGGCCGAGGCGGAGGCCGAGATCGTGTGCCCACCTTCCCTGTCTCTGTCCCTGCCCCTGCCGTCCTCCCCCGGTCAGAGCGACAAGCAGCAGGAGGGACAGAGGGAGATTCACGTCAATATCATCGCCGTCAGCGAGGAGCAGGAGGAGCAGCAGCCAGCCAAACCAACCAAGGCGCCCAAAAAGATGGGGCCGAGCAAGAGCGTCCCCGCTGGAGGTAGGGACATTTCCAGAGCGGGACGGACACAGCAGTGTTTGTGCGAGACTGTTTAAAACAAGCCAATCTTGCGATGTCACCCAACACCATCCTGGAGATTAGTTTTTATCAGAGTGCTCGATTTATTTGACATCAGTTGTGCTGAACATGTCATTTGTTGCTGATGCACTGATAGGTCATAAAGACAAAAACAAATACATATTTACATGTAATGTTCACCCACCGTTTTGTAGAGAGGCCATACCGATGCTCGGAGTGTGGAAAGGCCTTCAAAGGTTCATCGGGGCTGAAGTACCACATGAGGGACCATACAGGAGAAAGACCATATCGCTGCACTGAGTGTGGAAAGAGCTTCAAGAGATCCTCTTTGCTGTCCATCCATCAGAGAGTAAGGCAGCCTTCTCGTGTTCAACTGCAGTATATGGTCGCCAAAAGAAAGTAGTGCTTGGTATTGCATGATGAATAAATAGCGTTCAGTTGTCTGCCTGTTTGTTTTGATGATGGTGGTGATAATTTATGGTAACATATGGAAACAAACCCTAAATTGAGGTGTTTGTGCTATTAGATTCATTCTTGTATGTTTATGATCATCATCGTCTTTTCCACTTTCCTGTCACTCAGGTCCACACTGGCGTGCGGGCATTCCAGTGCCCACACTGCCCACTCACCTTCAAGTGGAGCTCTCACTACCAGTACCACTTACGGCAACATACAGGCGAGAGGCCGTACGTGTGCAAGGAGTGCGGCAAGTCCTTCAAGAACACCAGCTGCTTGCGGAGACATAGTCAGATGCACTCTGGACTGCGGCCACATATATGTTCCATCTGTTCCAAGTCCTTCTCCCAAACATCAAACCTGAAACAGGTCAGTGCAGCAAGCTGTGAGACATTGACAGTATGTATAATGATAGTTAACTGTATATGAAACTTGATGTGTCATTTAAAATCACACCCCTTTTTTTTTTGAGCAGCACGAGCGCACCCACTCTGGCGAGAGACCCTTCCAGTGCACCCACTGCAATAAAAGCTTTACACACTCCTCCAACCTGCAGCTACACCTTCGCACGCACTCTTCGCGGAAGGACTACAAGTGCCCGTACTGCGCCAAGGAGTTTGTCATGCACTCCTACTTGCAGAGGCATATCCGCACTCATGGAAACGGCGTCCCTCTGCCGTGCACTGCTGGCGTGGTTAAAGATGGCGTGGCCGTGAAAGCCAGCGTCGGAGGCGTGACGACCACTACAACCCTGCTAAACCCCATCACCCTGGAAGCCTCAGGAAACAATGGCAGCCTGATTGTGTCCCAACCAGCACTTAATATTCCCCCCAACACCTCCCAGAACTATTTCATGATACAGACAGCCAGCGGCCTGCAGCTCATTCCCCTCTCGTCCCCGGCACCCGCTGCCCCTCCACCTCCACCACTGCCGCCACCTCCGTCTCAACCCCAGAACTTTCTCCTCCTGCAGTGTCCGTCCACCAACGGCAGCCAGTCGAGCTTGATTCTAGTTCCCACGGCAAACAACCCTCCACCCACCTCGGAGCCACAGGCTCTCCCGTTGCTACAAACTCTCCCTGCGCTCCAGCCCGTCTTAAATGCCACCCAGGGCCAGATCCCCCAATTTCCAACCATTTCGCCACAGCAACAGCAGACCAGGATCATTATAACCAACAACCATAGCAATCCAGACACGTCAGTCAGCACACCAGCACACACCCTGTCACCCAGCTCTCTTCTGACCAAGCCCATATTAGGGAGAAGCACACGGACAGCGAGAGGCAGACGGGGACGCAAATCGAAAGCTAACCAACAGAAATGTGCTGCAGCTCCAATCAGCCAGCCCGAAGCTGCGTGCGTGTCTGAGACGACTAGCAATGTCTCTGTCGTCACAGACGCAATTGTCCCCAGCATTTGCACTGAATCATCGCCATCCTCGGCGTCAACCACCATACAACCCCTGTGTTCATCCACAACTTGCACCTCTGTGCCAACTTCCTCATCCAGCTCTGCCTCTCCCCCCACAGCGAATACCTCAGGGCCCCCAGCAACAGTAACCATAGTTACTGAAGCCACTCCCACAACATCAATTGCCACACTTGCCACTACAAGTGTAGAAGAGAAGCCTCACACTACAGTGGGAGAGGTCAGGACAGTTGAGACCATGACAGGGAAACAGTTTGTGTTGTGCTTTGACAATGGCCAAGGCACAAAGGAGGGGTTGAAAATCGAAGAGGGCGGCGAGTCTTTCGTCTTACAGTTCGAAGGAGATGCGACGGAAGAAGTGATGAACAGAGGGATGGGTGGAGAGGGGAAGTCGTTGGTGCTGCAGTTCAAGACAGATGAGCAAGATGGGGTAGAGAAGGGTATAGATAAGGGAGGTATGGTCTCCCTCCTGCAAAACTGGGGAGGGGAAAAGGAGGTGGACAGACCAACTGAGGGGGAAAGGCAGCAGGGAGAGTCGTATGTCCTTCACTTCCATACTGAGGCAGAGGACAGCAGTGCTCCTAGCTCGGGCTTCAGCCAGGGCCCTGAAAACAGCCTCGAGCTCTCCTGCGCCGCCACGTCACAAGGTCTGGTTCCCCTAGATGGTCAGGAGGTTGTGTTTGAGCTGGGTGGTGAGGCGAAGATGGAGCAGGAGAGCGGGGAGGGCATGCAGATGATTGCCCTAATCGAGGGAGATGGAGAAATGATGGGAGACGGGGCAGGGTGCAACCCTGCTTGCAGAACAGGCAGCGAAGGCCAGGGAACTATGGAAGGTATCTTTCAGCTTGAAGGAGGAGAGGGAATCGTCATAATTGAAGTTAGCACAAGCAGCCTGGCAGAGGGTGCGGTGGACGCTGAGAGGGAGGCGGAGACAGAGACCTCCGGGCGGGGTGAGATGAACGGGCAAAATGAGAAAAGTGTCTCGGGTTTAAGTGAGGTGACTGCAGTGGAACACTGCTCCTCATCGGGCACTGAAGTACAGACGTCAACCCAAGGCTTCTAAGAAATGGACCTAACCTCTGCAGAGATGCACCGCTCAAGGTGTTAGTTAGCAAGGGAGGGAGAGAAACTGGGTGTGTTAGCGTGTGTGTCTGTGTGCGCACAAGCGTGTGTGTTAGCACTTTAGTGTACGTGAGGCCTCCTCAGAGGAGAGACATGCAATTAGATGAGTACTGTGTCGATAAGCCGCGGTGCCACAGAGTAAAATGTTATACATTCATATAGGTTGTACATGGACCTTGGGATAGTTCTAAACGTATTAGTCTCAATGATACTGTCCTTGGCAGTCTGTTTATTAAGTCAATCTTTTTTGTGAATAAATATTGTATATGACCCTTTTCTTCACAAACGATGATGATAGTACTTGTTAATAAAACTGTGTTTATCTTATACAATTTGAGTGTTTGCCTCCTTTATCGTTGTCACTGGTGGGGATCCAAATATCGATACCATCGATCAGTTACCGTTGGCAGCGATATTCATTCGCCACTAGTGTTGAAAGACCGATACTTTGTATCAGTTTCCCTGCTGTCCTTACCTGTGAAAGTGCCGTCTACCTCAATGGAGCGCATGCGCATTTTGCTCCTGCTAACTCTCATTTAGTAAGTGAAAAGGTTCACTATTCAAAGCCCAGCCACTCAGACGTAATTTGTACATCTGCATCCCAGTAATAATGTAAATGTATCGCTTCCAGTATCTGCGACACTTGCCTTTTATGCACTTGGTGTCTTATCGATACCAAATCTTGCAGTATCGCACATCACCAGTTCTAACGAGGTCAACGCGGCGCGTACGCAGAAACTCAGATTCCCGTACACGTTACGTAGCATACGTCGGATGTACGTAAACACCGTAACGCAAACACCCAGACCGCACTGACGGGGTTCAAACGACGCACATGTACACCCAGAATCTGACCGTACCAAGCCGCTAGGCGTGTATTAATGAAACGTACGAACTCGTTCAGCTGTGACTCAACGCGAAATCGCACAATATCGCGTTAGATTCCAGCATGATCTGAAGGGGCGCAGACACGGTAAGCGTTCGGTGGTTGAGTCCACCGCATAGCGGCGTCTATAGCTCATGTAGCGGCCTGGAAACGCGTAGCTCCCCCTACGTAGCTCACTGACCGACTTATGAGGCTCATGTCCATGCTCGAATATGATGCGATTCTGGTGCACCCCCATGTCAGTCCCCTGTTTTGATTGCTGTGCTTGACAACGATGAAGTTTGAATTCATCCGCATTTCTCACACGGCTTGAAACGCACACACAGACATGCACTGGCCCAATAGCGCAGTGTATCACGTACTATCCGTGCTCTCCAAAAATAGACACATGCATGTGTCCTGAAGCGTCCCTGAACACTAACTGTGGATGTTGTCGTGCAGACTCTGTAAGGTGGTGCCGAGAAAAGCCCGAAGATGGTGAGGCTGCAGCTGGATCAGGTGGTGATGAGGAGAATGAAGGAGGCAGACATTGAGATGGTCAAAGCACTCATCAAGGTCTGCTTAACACTATTAATATATGTAACTGGTTGATGTACCGATGTTGTTCTGCTGTCCAACATGTGTCTCTGCATGTGTGTTTGTGTGTGTAGGAGGGCTGTGAAGGCACTGAGAACCGGCTCATCCTCCACATCGTCACTCGTCCCCTCTGCCTCTTCGTCCTGGCTGTCCTGTCCTCAGTCCTCCGCTGCATCGTGCACTCGTTTGTGCTCGCCCTCGCCCTCCCTGTTTTTCTGCTGCTCGTATTCCTGAAGATCACCATACCCCGGGCCACGGGGGTGTTGGGCAGCAGCCGCCCCTATTGGGATTATGTTGGCAGCAGTTACAGGGGGGCCCAGGACGAGACCCTGCAGAATCCCTACAGCAGGATCAGCGGCAAGACCCCAACGTCAACAAAGGTTCGTCCTCTGCAGCCAGTCCGCTGCTCGTTTTGTGGATGGGATTGATGAATGTGCGTTGATAACGCGCTCCTCTTGTCTTTCTTTCAGACACGACGCAAAGCCGTAGCCAAGGACAAGGAGCAGGAGGAGTCCACGGAGAAGATCACCCCAGAGAGGGAGCAGGCAGCGGGGCTGGTGTGGGTGGCCGACTGCGAGGGCGAGATTGTAGGCTGCGTGTTCCAGGAGAGCCAGAAGCGATCGGGCGTCCGCAGGATCTGCAGGCTGGTGATCAGCAGCTGGTACCGGCGAGAGGGCCTGGGCCGACTGCTGGTGCAGAGCCTGGAGCAGAGGGAGAGGGAGTGCGGGGGCTGGAGGGTGTGCGCCCACGTGCCATTCCCCTCCAAGGTGGGAGAGGCCTTCTTCAGGAAGCTGGGCTACCAGCAGCAGGGGGAGGGGACGGACGATGGGGAGGACGAGGAGCTGGAGCTGGAGCCCCCCGAGAGTGGCTTCATGGGGTATCCTCTCACCAAAGTGTTCTACAAAGACTTGTGATGGACCTGTGTGGGGGGTGGGGGGCCTGATGGAAGAGAAGAGTGAGGCGGCCATGATGGACGGGCAATACTGTCAACACTGTTTCACGGCCAGACATCTGAGCGAAGAACTTATGGACGTATTTGTTATTTATAACACTATTTATTTATCGCTGTGTTTTTGTTCGTAGATTTTTCTCGCTGAAATCTTTCAACAGAGGGCGACACTAATTGTGAACTGCACTGTACTCCTTCTGTTTGTGATAAAAGTCTGTTTAATGCCTCCTTTTGAAGAGTGACTGTAATGAATAGGTTCAACAAAGTGGTTTCAGTGAGTGATGTATGGGTGTGTGTGTGTGTGTGTGTGGGTGGATGTACTGTATAGGAAGTTCATGTGGTTTTCGTGAATCTGCAGAATTCTTCTGCTTTCATCTGTTTTGCACTGCTTACCTCACTGTTCCTCTTCCGCACAGTGTGATGTGCTTAGTCTGCAAAACTCAGTCGTCCTCCATTTTTCAATTTATACCAATACCAACCATATGCCAGAGGGCTGCATGGAAGACATTTTTATAGAGGAATAAAGTAACTTTTGGATGGTCCTAAAATGGTTTCTTCTTGTCTTTTTTGTGGCTCCTCTTACCTTTGTTTTGTCACTTGATAGTGGATTTGGTAAGAAGATGAAACATCAACTGAACGACTAGCTTTTAATTACATCGTTAGAATAAGTCTGCCGCCTCTTGCATACCATCCTTTCGCACAGTGCATGAAATTTGAATAACGAAGTTTGAAACAAAAAAGGCAGAGGCGCTCCGCCTGAGGGACCGTGTGGTCCCAGGTGAACGCGGGCCTTCGTCTGAGGCTAACCCGACGTCGGTTAGCAGCCCCCCACTCTCACACTGCCTGCCCTAACCTCAGGCGCTTGTTGCCGGAGCGGAGGCGCGTTACAGTTGACACACCGCAGGATGTTTGCGCCGCAGTAATGAGTGTGGGAAACAGGCATGTCACACCTGATGTGCAAACAAAGGCCCTTTTATTTTTTGTCGTGCGCACGCCGTCGCTACAATGGACAATCGTTTTGCTTTCATTACCCTAGATTGAAATGCACGCAAAGGCCGAGGCAAAGAAAAACAAACGCGGTGACTGACACGCATGAGTAAGCGTGAGCCGGCCGCTCGGGCGTTGTAAAAACGTTTTTGTTTTGTTTTGCTTTGTTTTGCTTGTTAAATTTCTTGGTCATCAGGTTTTGTTTTGTGTGTGTGTGTGTAATTTCTTTTTTTTTTTTTCGACGTGACTTGCAAAGAGCAGACACCTGTTAGCTGGGCCTCTACCCGCCTGATCCGAGGCTATTATTGTTGTCAGGAAACAGATGTGAATTCACGCCACTGGAAAGAAAGTCTGTTTGTGACTGTGGTCGTGTGCGTCTGCACGGTACGGCTGTGTGAGAGAGTATGAGTGTGTGAGTGTGTGTGTGTGTATGTGTGCACGCACGCGTACAGGGTGTGGGCGGGTGGGTTTCGGAAAATATGACTTGGCATTTCCTACAACCGGTTTCTGGCCCTGAGTATGGCTTAAACGCACAGCCGTGTCTGGCCATACTGCGCTCCACAAACACACACACACTGCACCAGAGAGTGGTGGGAGCGCACGTGAGCGTTCATGTGTGACTGAGAGATGACCTTGGTCGAGTGTGGTCAAACGGAGGAAGCCGGCTTGGGAAGTGGCTGCGTAGAGTTTGGCACCGCGTCGGCCTCCTGAAGACCAAAAGGCTCCTGCACACAAGATCAAATTTGCAGAGATCCATTTTAGTGCACCGTCAGAGTAATGCAATAGGATGTGAGGTGGTTCAGAGCACACGCGCGCACGCGCGCACGCACACACACACGCAAAATCATTTTAAAGTTGTGGGCCCCGTACAATCATAGGATGAATTAGATTAATTTGTTCCAGATGAAATAGAACAAATAGACTGTGTTAATGGCATACTCATACAGATGGGTTGCACAGACACACACACACACGCAGATGAACTCCCAAAAAAAGCCGCCATGGGAAACGGTGAATTCCCCAAACCACAGAGTGCATGAGAGGGTGAGGGGAGTCATGGGAAAGCAGGGCGCCCGCAGGCAGAAGCTACCGGCTGGGTGGACGAGACCAGAACTAAAACAGACCGAACGCAGAAAAGACTAGGGCAAAACAATTCACGTCTTCGTCTGGCAGGGATAGATCAACATCTGATTCTTCAAAGGGCCGCAGAGCGAGAGTTATGCACACATTGCGGTCGCTCAGCTGGTCCGATGGTCTGGCAGGAGCATTTACTGCTCTGCTCCCAGCCTGACAAAATTTGGGAAAACCCAGATCAGAGGCAGAGGTGCAGTAGGTGACAGGGCCAACGACCTCACAGCTCTGCCAGAAATGGTGGTCAGGGGAGGGGCTGAGGGGGTTGGAAAGGTTGAGTAGAAGGAAGGGAGAGAGCAGTTGACCCGCCGTGCATCAAGGTGAGATGGAATCGGGAAGTTTTTGGTTAATGATCTGGGAAAGTTATAAAATAAAAGGAGGGAAATGACTGGAGGAGCTGCCAGTGTTTGGAAAGTTCTTGCGAGTTGTCTCACTTCACACGTGAGGAAGTCCAAAGATTACAAATCACGTCCGGTACTAGTTCATTCACGCGTGCCTGGTGTTTATTTTGTAAATGTGCAGTGAACAGTGCAAGAAAACATGACAGAGAGAGAGAATGGAAAAGCCCTTCTTGTATCCACCCCAATCAAACATCTATTGGGTAGGTAGGTAAGTAGATAAACAGTAGGTTGGTAGGTAAGGAGGTAGGAAGGTAGGTAGGTAGATACGGTAAGTAGGGAGGTAGGAAGGTAGGTAGATGGGTGGTTAGGTGGTTAGGTAGGTAGGTTGTTAGGTAGGTAGGTACTTTATTGATTAATTTGATCTTGCAATCCCAAACATTAAAGGCCCCAGCAGCTCAGGGTGATATAGAGGGTAAAAGATACTAAAAACTATGCAATATACAATACAAAGGGCAGTTTAGTACTAACTAACTAACTAACTAACTAACTAACTAACTAACTAACTAACTAACTAACTAACTAACTAACTAACTAAAAACCAAGTTCAGATGTTACAACAATCCGGCTCGCTCGCCTGTCACACCCATCGCCAAATGCGATTTTAAAAAAGTACGTCCATCCAACCAGAGAGTGCATCTCACATACGCAGGCTGTTTATGTTTAGAGGTAC
>OMPJ01023734.1:8307-20878 GCA_900312935.1 Carapus acus
AATCATCGCACTTCAGGCCTCACGTCCAGCTGACTGCGTTGCGCCTCAAACCTGTAATCGACCGCAAAACACAAGCAGCTCCCAGGCCGGGAACAGGCTACTGTTAGCGCCACAGAGTAGAGAATCAAGGGGAGGTTGGCACGGGGTAGGGCAGTGAAGGGAGCATTGGGTGGGAAATATTTTCAGCTAGCTAGCGTGTTGAGCGCAGGAATTCCAAGTCGGTGCATGATGTCTTGATAGCAAAATGTAAATATCTCCCATGATCCTTGCTGTCGTCTTGCCTCGATATTTTCCGATTGACGGCTAACTCTGCTCCGTCTCTCATCCGTTGGCATCGGTGCCGAACCGATGAATTTCCCTCGCCAAGCTTCCCTCCGCTAGCTCGACAAATGGTTGCGTGAACAACAGAGCAGCATGAGAAGACGCTTCTTGCCTCAAAAAGCCTCCTCAATGTAACGGAAAAGTAAACAAACACTGTTTTCAGTTTCCTCTCTGCCAGCACAAAGACGCATCGGATCTCATTGTCATCTGCTGCCTTCCACAATTAGCGCATCGTTCCTTCTCCACGGATTCCCTTTAGATGTTAATTCATTTCTCTCAGCGTCCTCGGCCAATGACATTCTCTTCTTTGAAGTGCCGTCGGCCTCGCGGCCACAACTCCTCCCACGTTAGCATCATAAAGCCGGCGACGGCGGGAGCTCTTTGTGGGGCACCATGCCGCCCACGAATGTCTTTGTTGTTGTTGTTGTTGTTGTTGTTGTTGTTGTAGTGTCGTACTTCTCATGAATTGTTTACGTGGAGTCGTGCCCCCATGGCGGCGCGTGACTGGGAAAGAGAAGCGAAGCGTTCTGCCAATTAGTCGTCTTTACGCCGGGTATTCATTGAGTACTCATCCTGGCGATTAATTAGTTCCACTCTCTGCTTCACTTTAGAATTAATAGCAATAAAACTGCAATAAAGCGGAGGTTAAATATTACATCTGAATTGATCTCTTAACACATTTAAATGTATTTCACCAGTGGCTAGTGTTCCAAAGGAAGGCGGCGACTCCTTTCTGCGGATCTCAGGAGCGCAACGAGGTACTGTCGCTAGGGGTCGCTGTGGCAACCATTACCCATTCATTAGGTAGAGCCTGAGGCAAACATTGCATCGTTTTTTTTTTTTTGGCCCCGTTGACCTGATAGGACAGAATAGTTTGACGTCAAGCGCTCTCCACCGAGTTTTGAACAGGCCCTCCCGACACTGGCCGATCAAAGCACCTTTAAATGATGGCTAATCCATTCTGATTTGTCTCGGCAAGCTTCCGAGGGCGTTGCAGCGCTGTTTCTGTCTCTGATCATATGAAAGACTGACAGAGATTTTTGTTAAAAAAAATTCTTTTTAAAGAACACAAATGTCACAGTTTCCCCATGTTTGGCTTCTGAGACAAACGATGTCTTTTTTATCAAATGCCTGCCACGGTTTGAACTGTCCTGAAGCTGTTTTCTCTGCCTGTTGGATCTTTTTTTAGGTTCAGGAATCAGAGGTGGGTTCTTTATTCTTTCATTGGTTGGCGAGGGGTTGCTTATGGTGAGAGGTGTTGAGAAAGAGAGAGAGAAGGACTTTCATCCTTTGTCTCGCAGGAACAGTGAACACGAGTCAATAGCATTACATATCAGTACAACCAGTACTTAACTACAACTACTGCTAAGTTCTACTAATGGTAAATCCTGCGTCATTTAGGTAGGTAGGTAGGTAGGTAGGTAGGTAGGTACTTCATTAATCCTTCAATCTGGTGATCCAGGAAATTAAAATGGTGATCAGGGAAATTAAAGATTGTGCTGACACCGTGTTGACACCTTTTAGACATCTGTCCCAGTTTTGGGACCCATGACCTAAGGTTTCCTGCTTCCGTACCAATGGTAACGTCAAAGTGTCTTTGAGCAAGACGTTGAAATCCAACCCCTTGCCGCTCGACCTCCTGTGGGTTCCGTCGATGACAAACTTCCTCTGGTCGACTTGAGCGCACCAAAGCCAACGTCTCAGTTGGCAGTTGAGGTACCTTAACCACCTTTCCAGCGGCCGCACAGCCATTTCTCGTAACATTGGACACCCTTGGCGCTTAGGCGGGATGTCTCATTAGTGTCTCAAGGCCGCTCCCTTGCCCCTTTTTTCTCCCCCGAGGCAAAGTCACGTCTGCGGTGAGTCAGCAGGTTCTGGTCGTGACTCACCTCTCTGATGGCGGTGCAGAACTCGCTCTGAAGCACCTTCTTCAGGGACTGGAGCTTGTGACCGGGCACGTCGCCGGACTCCTGTAGCTTCTCCAACAGCTCGATGGCCCTGGCAACATCTGGCAAGAAAAATAAGAGAGAGGAGAGAGGAGAGAGAGAGAATTAGTGTGTATGTGCCAGTCCGGGGATCTCCCACCATCTCCCCTATGGCACCCCACCCCCTGCTGTTCAATTACGCTAAAATCAGAGCGGTGAGAACGCGGCTAACGACCGAATCAATGAGGGGGGATAATGGAAATGAACTTGGAGGGAGAGAGGGAGTGAGATAGAGAGAGATGGAGGAAGGGAGGGTGAGAGTGCACGAGGAGAGAGAGAAGGCCAGAGGTTAGGAGAGGGGGAGGGAGAGGGAGAGAGAAGGAGAAAGAGAGGGAGAGCGAAAGAGGGGGAGAGAGAGTGAGAGAGAGAGTGAGACTGAGAGCATGAAAGACAGGCATTTCTTCTGAGGCAGTTTAGCATCAGCTGAGCACCTCGTGTGTGAGTCAAGGTGCCTGTGTGTGTGTGAGTGTGTTTGTGCATGTTTTTTGGGACTCAATCACAGTGATCAGTCTCTTCAGGTTTTATTCAGCATGTGAGTGCCGAAAGCCAACAACAACAACACACACGGACATACACGCAAACACACAAAGACAAACACACAAACCTATGCTTGGAGTGTCTACAATGCCATGCATGTCCCCCTTACACACACACACACACACACAACTCTGTTTATCTCTGTGCACCCGGAGCTCGATTCCCATGATGCACTGGGTGTGCCTCCTCAAACACAACTTCATTTGTTGGCTGCGAAAAGCGATTCGATTTCGTCTTGTTCCGAATGACTCTGAATGTATCGCCGTAATACACAAATATAAGCATGAGAGCAGCTCCAGCTGCGGCCCGTCGCCTTTAATCAACGCTCTTAAGATGTCGATCGGCCTTGGCGACGAGGCGGCACCATAAATCGATGCTTAGCTCTCTTAAACGTGAGACTAATGACGCTCCGCTTTATGATCATTTTCCGGCCCACTGAGGCCTATTTCTCGCCTATTGTTGCGCTATTCTTCACACACTCTCATCTCCGAGCTCCTTCCTCGGGCGGCTCGGGACTCGAAAATCTCGACAAAGAAAAAGCAAGGACAGATCGCCTCTGACGCAGCTTCTCGGCATATCTACGATGTTTCGCGTCTGTATAATTAAACAAAACGGAACATCGACGTGTTTTTTAGACGAACCGTTGCCAGGGTCGTCTCCCTCGTGGAGCCAATCAGGAGAGCAAGGCTGAAAAGAGGCAATTAGGATCGCAAAAGAAAGAGAGTACTGGAAAAGAGTGATAGAGACGGGGAGAGGGAGAAATTTGGTTGCCGTTACGGTCTTGGCAGGGAGCGATTCTTCCTTCTAGACGGGATGGATTTCCCTCAGCCAACGGCGACATCAGCAAAGACGCCACCTGATCAGTGGCCAGTGTCGCAATTTTTCTTCATCCTGCATGGCAAAACTTCAAAAAGTCCATCGCTTTTCACCGATCAGCACTGGACAGCAACAGCCAGTGACGCTTAGGGGCTGACGATTGAGTGCCAAGTCCGGATTGTGGGAGTCGGTCGATGCGGCTGACGGCAGACAGAGGGGCTGTTATTGTTTGTGGACCTGTGGGAAATGAGGAATGTAGTCCCTGCTCCCTCTCTCACTCACTCTTTGTGCATCTCTCCCTCTCTCTCTCTCTCTCTCTCTCTCTCTCTCTCTCTCTCTCTCTCACATACACACACGCATATTCCCACAAGCTCATTCTCAAGAGGCATAAAAAGGAAATATGGAGCACATGCATTTCCTTTTATTGCGTCTAGCCTCTCAACTATGGGCGAACACAATTGGCAGTCCTGCCAGCTATTCTCTGTCAACCCCCCTCTCTCTCTCATGAAGGACCCCAGGCTGTATTGATTGGGCGAAATTGCAGCGACAAAATTCCCATTGAACCCGGCGAAGCGACTGTTCCAGATCACACCCCGCAGGCGTTGTATTGACGAGACTCCGCATGAGGGCAAACTGTCACCGTTATATTAATCAGTCAGTAATGATTAAAAAATCGAACTTCAAGGTGCTGGTATTGGGTCAAGGGTAGAATTCCAAATTGAGTGGGGGACTCAATTTTACTTATTTGGCAACATTTGGCATGATGACTGTACCATGACCTCCATTACATTTTGATTTCCGAGAACACATGCTGGACAAATGTTCTCTAAAGTTCCATGCGAATATTCAGATTTTTACCATTGCAGATCCATTTTCGTTGTCGCACCGCTAAGTCACCCCCTGCACAACAGGAAACAAGACCCAACTAGGCAGGAAATTGGAGAAAAACACTTGTTTGATCCAACACTCAGACAAAGATGATAGTTGTCCCCACATCTCTCTGTCTCTCTCTGTCTCTCGCTCTCTCTCTCACACACACACACACACACACAAAAGTACGGTCTTCGATTTCAGCAATATATATATTCAACATCGAGCCTTGTCAGTAATTTTCCGCTCGCTGCGCCTGAAAATCAAACCCGATTCTGAATCGCTTGTGGTGCGACGGCAGTGCCGGGCCTCTCTGGGAGGTCTCGCCGAGCGTTTCCCTCTAATTAAACGCGGGTCAGAGGTCGCAAAGGAGAGACATTTATTCCCGCTGACCGCCCCAGACGCTCGTTAGCAAAGTTTCACACGCTCCGGGGATCGATTTCAAACATCTATCTACGCTTTGATTGCAAAGGTTTCCGGCAATGCTACGCTACAACATTTCTGCATCATTTTGACTGAAAAAGAATTAACTATTGCGTTGAGGCCGACGTGGAAACACCACACGATCTCCTCCTCACGAGAAACCGCCGCCAGCGCCGTGACTGTTATTACTCGGCGACGTAATTGCCGGTGCTCGCCATGTAATGAAGAGTAACGAGCGATTATCACACGTGGCTGTCACACTCTTGGACAGCGGAGCCAGACGCGATGAAAGTGTTTGCGTCTGCTGCCGCCTCTTACCCCGTCTCTCCAAACACGGCCTAATTTCACAGTGGCTCGTAATGTAAACAAAGCTACGTCATTCTGTCTGGGATTCATGGCGCTTCTCATTGTTGCGGGCGAATCACCATCGGGCACTTTGGAGTTGCAAACTGGACTGCGTTTGTTTTTTCTTGGCCACTTAAGTTTAAGGAGGAGGTCAAGGGGCACCTTGCAGTCACGACTGCTGACGTGGTCCATGAGGGTTTCATACAGGAAACTTCGCCCTGCGCTGCGACTTGGCTTGTCAAATTACGACTTCAGTCAAAAATGGATTTAAAACAGAAAATTCCCAGCTAAGCACTCTGCTGAAACGTTCACACTTAAGTTGATGCTGAACAAAAGGACGAAAACAGCAACGAAGGCCCAACAAAAGTGGTGAAAGTTGATTTAATCGGCAGCAAACGGCAACCAAAGCAAATAGTTTTGGCAGGCTGACAAAAACGGAGGGAACAAGCTTGATTTTTGCTTTTATCTTTGACAAAGAAGGTCTAATTAAAAAGTATCCTAAAATCCTAAAAAGTAGGACTGAAACCGGGAAAGCGCTTTCCTGTCTTAGTTGTATTCAGTTCTGCCGTGACGGGATAGATAAACGGTGGGAAAAGTGTGACTATCGCTGGGTTATTTCAGTCCGACTCCTCTGTGCGCCCCTGCACTCTCTCTGTGGCTCAGATGAACAGGAAGTCATGGTGATTTGAGTGAAAACTGCTCCATCGGGGCTCTTTGCCGGTTTACTCTCCTTGTTGTGAAACTGGGACACGCCGGCCTGTTGTTGTGCCACTTACTGGCTATCAGAGGTGTGTAACACCCGCAGGAGGAAGACAAGGTTGAGCGTGCATGTGTGTGTGTGTGCGCGTGTGTCTGCGTGGGGTCTGACCACACTGCATCACCGAATTACAGCTGCGAAATGCAAGCTAGTTTGAGAGGACAGCAAGAAGAAGCCTCCAAAGTAGTTTAGCCAGTAGTTTTTTGCAGAAATCACTGTATGCCTGGTTGAAACATCGGTCGGCTGGAGGTTCGGGGGCAAAATTGAGGCTGCCTCAACCGGCCCTCCAGACCTCACAGCAGTTCCAAGCGCCCAGATGCGCGCAGCATCTGCAGAACCTCTCACCTCCTCCCTCATTTGTTCGCGTGAGCTCATGCCGCCACACGTGTGCGCGTTTCTAATCAGGCCGGTGATCGTCACGCATCGCCGCGCACCCGTGCGCCTCTAAATATGGATGCGGCCCTCTTCATCCAGCGTCGTTATCGCTGAGGAAAAACCGCCCGAGTGGCACAGCCGAGCCCGTTGGCTGCCTACGTGCAGCTGCCGCATCAACCCGAGATGATGAAACCAGCAAGAGAGGCCGCGTGGCGGTAGACGCTAGTTTTCCCTCCGCCGCCGCTCATTAGCGATGCCTACCCGCTACGTTCCAGTCAAGATATTTTTTAATGCACATTCTGAGACTTCCAGGAAAACACAAGCAGTCAGGGGGGTGGAATGAATCTATTACGGATACATTCAGCCCGTTAATGGACCTTTGCAAGTTTTATTTCTATTCAAATATTTGCCACGGCGCAGGAGCGAGAGAGCGACGTAGATTAACGGAGGCACAAAAATGGGCACGTTTGATTTGAGTGCCGTGGAAAAAGTGGTTGTAATGGAGTTTTTTTTGTTGTTGTTTTATCTCCATTTAGAGCGTGAAGGAGAGTAGAACCGTTATGCTTGGACCTCCTCTTATCACATTAGCATTTTGCTACCTGCACACCTGATCGGTATGGAACCGCAGAGGATATTTTGGGTCGGATACCCTTCATCTGATATTTCCAGGAACATCGAGATTATTTCCTACAGCACGATTGTGAAATTTTGCTGTTCTCGTTTCCCAGATGGAGAAACTTTCACCACGGATCTAGAACAGAGATGGTTTGGGGCAATTTCACCAGCTGTCCCTGCATAACTTTGGAATGGCGATTGCTAGGTTTTCACAAACCTAGACATTCGCACGTCTCTCTCTGTTTCTGTCGTCTCTGAGGAAAAAAAGGAGCAACAGTTTCCGAAGCCAAAATAAGACTCGAGGAGTCCAACCACTGATGTCTGTCAATAGTAGTTCGAGGCTTGTCGCCTCTGTTTACATTTTGAATCTGGTCAGCCTCATTTATCTCTGATTAACACCTGTTTCCCACTGTGTGCACCCTATAAAACATTGAACCAAATGACAAAATTCCCAGCAGCGGCAGCATCGTAAAAATACGCAGGCGTAATTGACTGCAGAACGGCAAGCCGGGCAGAGTGCTGTGAGGCCGTGATTAACAAAAGGTCGCCGTCATCAACTCGCTGATTAAACCAGGAGCGCCCGGCTCTCCATCCTGGCTCGCTGTTTGTGGACGCCATCCCAACGTTCCGCTGGAGTCGGTTCAGGTTTTTAACGGCTAGCAGGCCGTCGTTGTTCCGCCTCACCGAGTAAACAAACGTCCCTGCTTAGCTAATTCGATCTCAGGGTCGTCGGATATCTGCCTCGGGGGTTTAACGTCTCGTTCACCGATACAAACGAGGGCCGGTGTAACCTTTCCGTGACCTTCTACGTCCCCTCGATGAAAAGCCTCGCCATCTGCCACAGTCCTCGTCCACCCTCATCCCGTGTCCTCCTTGTCTCCGCAATTGTTGCAGCCACAAAACTGCAAAAGAAAAATCCTGATTGACTGAAGCGGGGCAGCGTTTTCAGTTGTGTCCCATCGCTAGCAGTCCAGTTCCCACTCTATCCCCGTGTCCAAGCGCACTAAATAAATCACTGGTGCGGTGCTAATGACTCCTGCAGGGGGCCTACAGGTGCTTTTTCTTAAATGTACCCTCAGGAGTGATTACGGTTAGAAGTGGTAGTAGTGGTAGTAACAGTGGCAGAATTAGCCATGTTAGTCATAATGATAGTGGGATTAGTAGTAACGGGAGGAGGAGGAATGGGGAAATAGAAAGTAGCAGTAGGTGTAGGAGTAGTAATAGTTGTACTAGTAGTGGAGGTAGTAGTAGTGGCAGTAATGCCAGCATTTGTATCAGTAGTGGTCATTGTTGTATTTGCAGTAGTGGTAGTCATAATAATAGTAGAAGTTAAAATGGTCGAGTATTTAGTAGCAGCAGTAAAAGTAGTAATAGTTGAACCACTACTACTGCTACTGCAACTTCTTGTAATAGTAAAGGCACAATTAATGATGGAATTTGTAGTAGTAGTGGTAGTTGTTGTTGTAATAGTAGTCTAACTGGTAGTGGTAGTGGTAGAAGTAATGGTACTTCTGCAATGACTACTACTATTATTACTACTGCTACTTGTAAAATTACAACCAAAATGAGAAATGTTGCTACTACTACTGCTGCTGGTACTCTTAGGAGTGCAACCAAGCTTCTACTACTTGTACCTCTTGTACTTGTACCTTTTGCTGGTGAAAAGCTGACTGATAATGTAACGTGTACCACTTCTGTTACTCCTTTGAAGCGTGAGTAAACTCTAGGAGTATTATTAATAGCATCTCATGCAGACGTCACTCAGAGTGGTTGCTCTCTCTCTGTCAGCTGTGCTGCATGTTTGATCCCTCACTCCTCATTCCCAACCAAACCCTCCACTGCTGTTTCATGCCCAAATCCTCTGCAGACGCCGTTTATCCTCCAATTTAAGCAGCACGCTGAAAAAAGAGAGAGCGAAACAATGGCTCCAAACTCTGAGGAGGTGTGGGTGAAAAAACAAAACAAAAGGCTGCATCAGAGTGATGTCGGTTTCCTATAACGCCGCTCAGACCTAAAGCATGTGACCGGGATAAAAGCCCAGGGCGTCAGATCAGCAGACTCGACATAAACTCTCAGTTGTGGGGGAGGGACAAAAACCTCAGGCACCGCGTCACAAATCATCTCAAGCTAGCGATGAAAACAATAACATCTACGCTACACAAGGGAATTGATTTTACTCCCCCCGAAACAACAACAACAACAAAAGAACATGGTGACACAGCGTCTCGGGGGATATAAAACTCAAACGCAGAGGTTTGATGGGAGGAAATAAGCGCTGTATTGGAAAATTACCGTTGGGATAATGTGGGATTATTTACAGAGTAGAGCTCAGACGCGAGTCGCCCGCTCCCTGCGGACAGCGCGCTGGCCACGAGATGGGATGTAAATCTCTGGACAGTTGGAACGCTTAAATGAAAGCGCGGCTTTTCCTGTAATCTCTTGGACGAGGAGTGTTTACGCGCACAGCAGTCGATGTGCTTGCGTGGGCGTGTGGAGAAAGATGAGGGAGGAGTTGCCGACTTTGTTGTTGTTGTTGTTGGTTGTTTAGTGATTTGGCGTGCTGCATTCAGCCCATTCTCGTTTACTCGACGAAGGATGAGCTTGACCTCAGAGAGGGTTTTGGTACCTTGCTCAAATCCTCAGACGCCGGCACAGAGTGGTAAAGAGCGGCAGCACAACTGCCGCTCAAATAGTGAAATCCGGTCAAACGCAAAGATGCAACATGGTCCAGATTAATGATATCTAATTTCGCACTATATCTAAACATTTTTAAATGTTAGCAGTAGCAACAGTGAGTCATCCCTCCCACTGACAGGCACATTTGGATTTTCCTCCAGCACCATCCTGCCAAAACAAACCTCCAGCTTGATCTGCTCCCCCTAAATTCAATACAAAAACAGAGTTATCTTCTCTAGGGCTGCCTGGCTTGTGTGTGGGTGTGCGCGTGTGTGTCTGTGTGCGTCTTCGCACAGGCTCAAGCTCACAGGAGGCTGGTAACAATTGCTCTTGATAGGGTCCTGGCGCTCCATCACGACGGTCATTTCCTCTGACAATAACAGGAAGAGCGCTGATGTCAGGTCTCTTCATCCCGCCGCCAACCCACAAGCCAAATGGACATCTGTGTCTGTGTCCAACCCTCACACCGGGGTGAGAACACACACCGTGTGTGTGTGCATGTGAGTGTGTGTGTAGTGGAGGTGGTGGTGGGGGGCACACTCTCAGCCACACACAGCATGTGAGGCTGGACGGATGAGTGAGTCTGTGGACTAGTTCAGATTGCAATGACTAGTAAAAAAAACAGGCTTTTTTTTTTTTTTTAAAGCTCGAAAAAATTCTAATAATCGTGCATTTGCAATGCTTGGAGTTTGGGATTTTTGTAGAATTTTTCGATATGGTTTCGGAATGAATTTGAATGTTTGAGCTCTAAGAAACTGCACGACACATTCATATTCATGTGCTCATTCATTTTCTGCAAATTGGGTCATTTGAATTAGAATCAGGACAATTTCGGGGGGGAATTTTCTTTGTTGGGAAGACAAGTAGAGGTAATCCTCAGATCTCTTGTGTTCCCCCTTGTCTGCGCTCTAATCGCTGCGGCGTGAAGGCGGCAAACAAAAAGGGAAAAAGCATCCATCAAAACCCTGTCTGGGGCGCTACACTCTTATTTATCTTTGCCGCAAAAACCCTGCTGTAATTACCATCGAAGATGAAGCGGCATCTAAAAAAAAGAAAAAAAAGGGAAAAAAAAATCCTTGGACCTGTTTCATCACTTAGATGAAAAACACCCGCCTTGCTTAGTTTGTCGACTCGTGTTTTTGCTGCCAAATAACCCCAAACAGAACACGGCTAATGCCTCCTGTTTTGGATGATGATGAGCTGCGGCTGATTGCGCCTCACGTTGTCGCTCCTGATTAACTCGTCTGCAAGGGTACCCTTACTCACAAAATTCAATTCATAATTTAATTTACGGTCTGGCGGTTTCGCAGGATGTCAACAGCTAAGCGGCGTTATTGCTTTTCGTAGATCTAAATTTGCGCTTTAGGGTACACGAACGGTGTTTTAAGCTAGCTAGCCAAAAAAGTTGACACATTTGTTGGACCTCTTCCCTCTCAGTATCTCGATTGCTGATTTTACTTCATATTGGTTGGTTCACTGGTACTATTCTATGAGCTCTGCCGCAGTGCTCTTGAGCAAGACAATGAAACCCTCCCACTGCTACATCGCAGACAGTTCCAACTCTAACAAGCAACTTAAAACAGTTGCAGCACACATATCAAACATTATTACCCATAATAATGCAAATAATAATTACACAACTCTTGTCATTACTACAGATCGCTAACAATAACAACCCGACTCGTAAAAGAAACATCTGGCGTACCACAGGTGTTTCACACCACACTGTTTGAGAACCCACCCCGGGCTGATAGCAAGGAGCCCCCCCTACTCTCTGATATGCACCCCCAACATCAGCAGCTGGGATGACACAGGGGTCGTGTCATCATCATCATCATCATCATCATCATCAACATCATCATCATCATCATCATACCGCTGTGCTGAGCGCATAAGTCACGTGAGCCGGCTTCTTTACATGCACTCTCCGCCTCGTTACCTGTGGTGAGAGAGCGGACCGGGCCGGTGTGGTTACCAAATCCGGTAAAATAAACAAGCAGCACTCGGGATGGAAATCGGGTTGCCAGGTTCGCAGCGAAAAAAAGTTGGAACACAGCGTCAATTTGACAGCTTCGACAACAGGAGCTCGGGGGCGGAGGACGTCCCCGCCGGAGGTTACATAATTTACATAAAATAAACAAGCTGCGGCGTAACAGCCTCTCTAATGGTCGGACTATCGCTTGTTTGAGAGACGATTTCGTCCTCGCTGCGCTGCGAATTACGCGAACCAATCGGACGCTCGGTTTGGTTTCGACACGAGAGCAGAAACCAAAAATTATGCGCGTTTACAGCGGAGAGCGCGTATCGCCCCAGAATATCGACGGCGGGACGGAGGATCGGGGCGGGATCCGATCCAGATACGAGGGTGCCGGGAGGGGATGGAGGAGAGGGAGGTGGGTGAATGGGTGAGGGGGGTCGGAGGGGTCTGTGTGTGTCCGGGGTTCGACCCGCATCCCTCCTGGGTGAAGTTTTGTCTGAAGGGGAGGAGACGGAAAGAGGGAGAGAAGAGGCTCTGCTGCGCCTTACCTCGATCCAGAGTGAGCGGTTGGACCACTGTCGCCATGGCTGCTGTTTACCGGAGACTGAGAGAGGGGGAGAGAGAGAGAGAGAGAGACGGAGAGAGGGAAAGAGGGAGAGGGAGAGGGGGAGAGAGAGAGAGGGAGGGAGAGAGAGAGAGAGTCAGAGGAGCTGCAGCATCCCGGGAGAAGAGAGAGAGAGAGGGACCATCCGCCACGTATATGCTCATGTAGGAATTGCAGCTTATTATATATATAAAAAAAAAAAAAAAAAAAAAAAAAAAAAAAAAAAAAAAAAAAAAAAAAATAAAAAAAAAAATAAAAAATCTGTTATT
>OMPJ01023734.1:22321-32659 GCA_900312935.1 Carapus acus
TTTATCAGTACATACATACACACACATACACATATACATGCATGAACACAAGTGCACACACACACACACACGCACAAACGTACATACAAACATACATACACATACAGACACTTGCACATACAGTACATACTCACACATACACACACATACACACATTAACAAAAACACACAAATGTGCACACCTACTTACACTTATGGTACATACATACATACATACATACATACATACATACATACATACATACATACTGTACATACATACATACATACATACATACATACATACATACATTGAGTGATAAACCTGTAAAACTGCGTAAACTCTGGCAACTAAAATTAAAACAAAGACATTTGTAACTAGAGAGATGCAGTGGCTGGTGCTGTTTAGAGCCAAACTCCTCTTCATCGCTCCACCACTGTGCCTCCAGCATGCATCCTGTTCTCTTCCCATCATCCACCGTTGGTCCACATGTGCCCCGCCGCCCCTACAAGCAGGCGGGCAGATGCTGGCGGGGGGAAAGCTTGGAGAACAGGCGGAATGAGGACACAGGGAGATTATGCCCCCCCGTTCCCCCACCACCACTACCACATCCCCTAGCATGAGCTGGAGGCAGCGGTGCATTTTTAAGCGGTGGGATTACGCGGCGGCGCCTCTCTCAGCTCCTCAGCCACCGACAAATGAGACTCCCCAACGGCTGCTGTACTCTGCCGGACTCAAGGGGCCATGGCGGACTCTACACAAACAAGAAGTCGATGCTGGACCCACGGCTCTCACACTGGGGATTGCATGCATGCAACACCCTGAGTGCAACCCTCGACTCTCCACCTTTGATCCCACCTTGTGGACATTCCTGGTGGTTACACCTTGACTCCTGTCATTCATAGGAGACGTTTAACCTGTGATTTTTCCTTTCGTTGTAGCTTGGTACCATGTCTATGGACTTGTTTGAGTTAGTCAGCTCAACGTTTGTTCCCCGAGGATGTTGGAGGCGGATTAATTCCTCCGTCTCACTCAATTCAGGTGAACTGATTGGATGCGGGTGGTTATTGTCCCTCTGGGACGTTGCAAAACTATGTTAATTCTTCCTCCTGCGCTCATTAAAAAGGGGATGGTTGAGTAATGTCATGCAACCAAAAGAGTCAGTCCCTCTGCACAACTGAATGTGTGGCTGGTCACAAAAAAAAATAAAAATAAAAAGTTACACAGACAAAGTGACACGTCCAGTGCATTTATTTAACAAATTTGGTTCAAGATTTTTGGGGGAATTTTTCTAGGCTGTTGCCATGGCAAATGGCCGATTGTCCTGCGAGCAACAGGCTTCCTGATGCCCCCTGCAGGGAGCAATTTGCACCTATGTCTGGATTAATTCCTCATTTTATTTCAGTCAGTTGTCGGCACAATATGAAGCAAAACCTTCATATTAAAAAACTTGTATGAAACTTCTTTACTATTGCAATGATCTCAAATGTGGCCATGACTGTGCTTTTGCTCTTACTTTTACTTCATAAAAACAATTTGCTGACTCAGCCTCCTAAATTTTTTGCGTACAAAAGCCTGGCTGGCGGTAAGGGCAAAAAAATGTCACTCTCCTGCCTTTTGTGTGGACCGAAATCAGCAATCAGATGTGCATTTGAAGCGTTCAATGGTGGTGATTATCCTCCGACCGATGTGATTGGAGGACTTTTCTCAAGACAAGTGAAGCTCAATTTGCCCTGAAATGCTTATTTCGTGAGCAGCCCATCGATTTCTGCCACAACAGAGTTGAGCCGGGGGGGACTCGCAGTCGGACCGGCCGACGAGCAGCGTAAGGAGGCGAGATTGCAACACGAGTGCTTTTTCTCCCGCCCCCACCACCGATTTCCAGGCCTTACAGGCTTATAAATAACACATCGAGTGCTATGCAACCCCCGCCCGTAGACGGAGGGAGATGGGTGCAAAGGCGGTTGGAGCTCCTTTCATGGAGTTTCGTTCGCCCTGTGTGTTCTAACATCAAAAAGCTGCAGCTTAAAAATCACTTTTTGGCAATGTTAGGTCTAAATTACCATTGGTGTAAGTTAGCATGACCCCAAGGCATAGGGATGTGTGCGTGGGTGTGTGTGTGTATGTGTGTGTTTGATCAAATCTAGGTAAGTGTTGACCTGTTCTGTGTGAATCACAAGAACCTTAAATCAGTCACAACATTGTACCTCAACAACACTACTTTCAAATTAGCATGATATGCATGGTGATATGGTATGACTGATTATGTATTGATTGAAAAAAAACGTGTTAATGTTGATAAAGTCGACATCATGGTGGGATTTCCCTCTGCCCCCTGCTTTTTTTGCCATTTTCTTCCCAAGTTTACCTGAAATTTGCCTGAAAATTTCCCATTGAGGTCAGTGGTCGATTGTTTCTATCAACATCAAACCGCGTTAATTCTTCTCAGCTGAGGATCGTTGAGCCGCAGCATTTAACTGGCCTCAAACTGATAAGCTTGCAGCGCCGCTTTGATTAATCATGAACGACACACACGCTCCCACACACGTGACGCGGCCGCGTGATGCAATTTTGCCGCCTTGGGGCTGTAAACCGCCATCAGGCTGACTGTTTGCTGACAACAAAGCCTGAGTATCACAAAACTTCCAGCGCAAAGGGGTAAAACTTATGATATCGTTGATAAATCTAATTGACGGGACACACACCACGCAGCTCTGCCTCCGAGCACAAGTTCAGCACGGAGCTCGTAAGACGCTCTGATGTTGCGTAACCCCCTGCAGCTGTGGAGGAGCCTCAGGGCTGCAACACCAAGTGGGTCAAAGTTCACATTCCTGTGTGAATTTCTTCACAGAAATCGTTAGTTTTCAGCAGGAAACACTTTGAACAGAAGTAAAGTAATCACATTTACCCACACATTGCAGGCAAAGGGAGGTTTGACCAAAATTCAGGATTTCACAGAGTTTTCCATTTGTGGTTATTTTGAAAATTTTGATTATTGTTACATGGTGCCTGTTGGAGAAGCATGGAAGAGGGGAGTTGTGCATTCCTTCACTGATCACTTCCTCGGTGTGTGTGTGTTTGAGAGTGTGGGTGTGTGTTTGGGGCCTCCCTCACCCCTCCCACAGGGCGGCTCCAGATCACGTTGTTCCTAGAATCCCCCACTTTCGTCCCCCCTCCCTCTCACCTGAGTGAGCGTGTGTGTGTTTTGGACTCGCAGGAGTAGCTCACCCTCTCCCTCAGCCATGCACGCCGAGGTGAGGCACCTTTTGCGGCGCCTGACGCCGCGCAACTACGCGCGGAGACCGCAGGCGCTTCCCGTGGGGCACCGCCGCGTCGCGGGCACGCACAGGGCGCTCAGCTCCAGCTGCGAACCCGAGCGGTACAGCCGGACCTTCGCCGCGGCCCGGGACCACCCGGAGACCTTCTGGGCCGAGATGGGACGCGACGTGAGCTGGTTTGAACCCTGGAGCCGAACGCTGCAGGCGGAGGATCCAGTGTTTCCGAAGTGGTGAGAGAGGACACGAAAGTATTAAAACAAAGTCAGCGTGTGTATATGTGCGTGCGTGTGTGTGCTCGCACGGACATGTGCTCAAGAGACACACACCCACGATTATTGACACACACACACAGCTCCTACAAGCTCCACTCCTTGATTGTGTGCAACGCAGCTGTCTGATTGTGATGAAAACTTGGAAAAACCTCCCAACAACAAAAACTGAAAATCAGAAATTGTGGTCACAATAAAATTTTGCACATAGTTGTGTAAACACATGATCTTCGTCTGAAGGACGTTCTGTCTTCGGGGCGGAAGTGATGATAGGAGAAGGTCAGGTGAGGGGTCAAGGTCTTGTTTTGCTGACAAATCGGCTAGCAAACCAATTCCAGCTCCCTATCCACCCGTATTTTCGCTAAACGTCACATCAGATTGTGTTGTTTCTGTATTTACAGAACATTGTGCGAACATTGTGCGAACAAAACAACCTGACCCTTCCTTTTGTCCGTGCTGTTATTTTGTCTGTGCGAGACGCAGCCGTGAGATGGAAACAACCACCTCTGAGGTAGAAAACCACTCTAGGCAGTTGGAAAAATGATTTTGTGTGAACGGGGAAACACTGTTTTGTGTTAGTACCTCGAAAATCCAAAAGCCTGTGTGAGGCCTTGAGGCGAACCGAGATCTGTTGTTATCAATATTTTGGCTCCATTTGTAGCTCAGAATCATGCAGGATAATGGTTGTAAATTCTAGGAAGTTTGCAGATTTGGACAACCTGTATTTGTTGGCGTCTCTGCTGTCTTCAAAAAAAGAGCCAGAACAGGCAGGTTTGTGTCCACTCCTGAACTTAGCTGTGCCTCTTTCTCTCTCTCAGGTTCGTGGGAGGGAAACTGAACATGTGCCACAACGCCGTGGATCGACACGTGGAGAGCGGCCGTGGCGAGCAGCCGGCCATCATCTACGACAGCCCCGTGACCGGAACCAAGCAGATCATCACTTTCAGGGAGCTCCAGGACCAGGTGACGCTCCTCCCTGGTTGCTTTGGATTTGCATTCCTGAGGACGACTGTCCAGCTCATTCATGCTTTCCTCCCCTCTCATCCCTCTGGTTTGTCCCTCGATGTCCCTCCGTTCCAGGTTTCCAAACTGGCCGGGGTCCTGGTGAAGAACGGCGTCCGCCAGGGAGACCTGGTTGTCATCTACATGCCGATGGTTCCCCAGGCCATGTTCACCATGCTGGCCTGTGCGCGGATAGGCGCCCCCCACAGCCTCATCTTCGGCGGATTTGCGGCAAAAGAGCTCTCGGTTCGCATCAGCCATGCCAAGGTGAGCCCTTCCCCCACTCTTTTTGCCGAACCTTGCGTATTGCAGGTGCTATTAAGGCAACCCAAAGCCGTAACCATTTATTTGGTTTCTCAGCCCAAGCTGATGGTGACGGCATCCTTCGGCATCGAGCCGGGCAGGAGAGTGGAGTACATCCCCCTGGTGCGAAAGGCATTGGAGCTGAGCTCTCACAGACCGTCCAAGGTCCTGATCTACAACCGACCCAACATGGTGAGGACCCGTCCGAACACCTCCAGACCACTTCGATAGATAGGTTGTTGTTCTTCACCCACCACCTTTCCAGATGCTCGTTTTTCCGCTTCTCCCCCTCCGCCTCAACATACTGTGACCGTCATTTCATCTCCTCCCGCCAAGCAACCAGCATCGGCAGCAGATCGCCACTTGCAATTGATGATTAGCGATCGATTGAGTTATTTAATCATGAGCCTTGTTTGCGCTTACGCTTAAATCTATGCAGATATAGATTGTCTGTGTGTATCTGGAAGTGTGTTTGTGTGTGTGTGTCTGTGAGGTGGCATGAATCCAGCCCGATTCCGCTTTGCAGCCTGCCGATGGTCTCACTTTGCCACAATGCATAAATGAAAATGATGGAGGTTCGGACTCCGGGGAAATCAATCGTCTAGAATTGATCCAAGCTGGTTGTGGTCATCGCTCTCAAATTGGTTTTGTAGCGCCAGTGACTCAGTTCGGTCAAATTTGTTTTTCAGCCTGTCTGGCACACACTTTATTATTCTTTTTTTTTCAATAAAACGGATATCACAAGATCCTCTTTTAATCCGCACAATCTCACTGTTAATTGGATTGTGTGGTCTCGCCGTTGGGAATGTAGCCCCCTCCTGCCTTTCCAGCTCAAACCCCGCCTCCCTCCGACCTCAGCCCGGACCCCTGAGATAAACGCCTCCCAGCTGTTATCGGGGAGATCATTTGGCAGGATGGAGTGATCCGTGGGAACGTTTAGGGAAGAGGAGAGATAAGAGGTCGCAGTTGTCCGCGGGCACTGTTTTCCCGACACAAAAGCTTTGCTCAGTCCGGCCGCTTTAGAGACAACTAGGCTGGCTGCCGTGACCTTTGTGCGGCCGTCCCTGTGAGATTTTTTTTTTTTCATTTTTTTTATTGAAGGTGTCTGTGTTGAAGGTCAATTGGCTGGTGGAGGAGGGTGTGAAAAGCCTGTTGAAAGATTTTCTGGGCATGTTTTTCTTTGGACAGAAGCCCAAAGAGGAAATTGTTTTATTGGATTTTGACTCATCCTTTTCCTTTTGCAACATGGAGGTTGTTGTGTCCAATGAGGTGTGTGGCGCTTATAAAGGACACATGGACACAGCTCAAGGTGTGGCCTGGAATTGAACCAACAACCTTCGGGCTTCGTAGACGAGTGGGTCAAGCTTCTTGAAGTGGGGATGGACATCTAGTGAGGGTTTAATTTTGCATCGTAAGCTCCTCCTAGAGCAGGGGTTGGGAACCCGTGGCTCTAGAGCTGCATGTGGCTCTTTAGCGCCGCCCTATTGGCTTCCTGGAGCATTTTCAAAAATGTATGAAAGTGGAAAAAGATGGGGCGATATAAATGGGAACCTCTAATTCAGTCATGAAGTGTGTTGAAATGGAAAAAATGTCTTGTTATCTGAAGCTGGACACAAAAAAAATGTCAAACGTTCAAAATGAAATGTGAATTGTACATAATGGTTCTCAGGTGAGGTTTGTTCGACCACATATGCTTTTTTTTACTATTTCTGTCTTAGGAGAGAGCATCTCTTGGTCCCGATCTGAGTTTGGACTGGGATGAGGAGATGGCTGCCGCTCGTCCCCACGACTGCGTCCCCCTTCCCTCTGACCACCCCCTGTACGTCCTTTACACCTCCGGCACCACCGGGACGCCAAAGGTACCGAATTATGTCCATGTGCACATGTCTGTTGACATTTACTGCAAATTGCTTTACAATATATGTCATGTCGTGCCTCCTGTCTGTAAATTAAAGAATTCTCTGGGCGTCCTGTGGATAGACAGATTTGAATTGGACAATCTAGACGGAATGTGCGATATCAGGGTGTTGCAATTAGGATGTATTAAACTTTTACAAGACAAATCGACGTGTTAGTTGGCTGCTTGCAGTTTGGTTTCTTTTTCCATCACAACCGCCCTCGAACCCGTCTTGTCCTCAGGGCATCGTGCGAGACACGGCCGGCTACGCGGTGATGCTGAAGTGGACCATGACGAATATTTACGCACTCAGTCCGGGCGAAGTAAGCCGGAGAATCCGCACCCCTTCAAAAACCCCTACACCACCTCACCCCTCTAGTCTGGTTGCCGACCTCGTAGTCACGTTGCTTCTTCGTTTCAGGTGTGGTGGGCGGCGTCTGACCTCGGCTGGGTGGTTGGACACTCCTACATCTGCTACGCCCCCCTGCTGCACGGCAACTCCACCATCCTCTATGAGGTGAGAGGGTCAAGTGGATTGCCAATCCTTTGTTTGTTTTGTTGCTGGTGCCGCTCTCACCATCGTTTTTTAACAACTCAATGTCCAGTTCTCGCCTCCGATAGAGGCGAATGTTTGTCCGGCGCAAAAACTTGACCGTCGACCCGGCATACTTGACCTCCTTGCCGGAGGAACTCGGCTATAATAGCGGGAAGCTGCCGCGGTAGCGACCGCCCTCCTCCCGATGTCTGTCTCTTTGTTTTTCGCGTGGCATTTTGTTGTGACCGTCTGCCTGGCTGGCCGCCAGGCTGTCTCTGCATTTCAAACAGAGGCCGCGTGAATATTCATGCCCGCCGTTTGCAGCTCCAGTGGGCAGTGTGCCAAAAAGGCAAAGGAAAAAAAAATCTGAGTCTTGTGTGTGTGTGTGGGTTTGAAACAGGGTAAACCCGTAGGGACTCCAGACCCGGGCGCCTTCTTCCGCGTCCTTTCTGAACATGGAGCATCTTCTATGTTCACCGCGCCCACCGCCCTTCGAGCCATTCGCCAGCAGGACCCCGACGCCGACGTCGGGAGGAAGTACCCGCTGTCCAGGTAAAATGTCCACGCCGGCAGGACGGGTCCTTGTCCCTCGTCCGTCATGGATCCAACTGTCCTCACGCTGTCACCGGCAGTAAGCAGCAAGTAGCGCGATACTCGGCGTTGATGGTCGGCCCGAGTCTGCCGTATCGCCACTGTGCACACTGAGCGAGAATGGGCAGCTTCTCTCTACAATCCCTGACAAATCGGCTTGTCTGCAGGTCCAAATTGGGACACGTGTAAGCACGTCCATGTCTACGAAAAACAAACACATATGCACACATGGATGCCTGACAACATATTCTTAATGACCTTTAGCGACCTTTAGCACGAACGTGGGAAGCGAAACGCAGTAAGCACTTGGGACCGCGTGTTCCCATCGAACATCACTGACACGACATCGGGCACAAATTTAATTTACCGAGCCCGCAGACGCAGCCTGTGACAGTATTTCGCTCCTGCTCCCAAGTCGAGGATGTTTAATTTGCTTCTTGAGCGAAGGGATGAAAAATGGCTCCCACAAGTTCCCCCCTTCGCATTCCGAGTCTGCGGCGTTCGTGCTGAGCACGTCTCGCCGCGACGCTCGCGGGTTTTTATCGACTTTCACGCTGCCACCTCCTAATTAAAGCCGAGAGGGAGAAACTGCCGTAAAACTTATTAGCGTTTCTTATCAAGCGCGGAATTTTACGCGAACGGAAGCCTCGGAAAGATCGTTCTCTCGCCGCTCGGCCTCGCCCACGCCTGCGGGCGTCAGCGTCGCGAATATATCTGTCGACGCGGATGTGACGGTGGCTCGTAAACAGACTGACAAAGCGATCCCACTGCGGCCTGCCACTTGGGGAAGCGCCAAGACAGGTGACGCATGACGCTCGCCTGCCTTTAATTAAACCGGAGCATAGAGAGCTGCGTCTCTCCTCCCGTGCATCGATCCCGTCACGCCCTTTTTCCATATTGTACCGCGACAGATTGCGGGTCGTACGCACACACACAGACGCACACAGGCAGATGTTCCAGGTCCTATAGATTAATCTCCCATGCAGTTCAATATTCAGGATTTGACATTTAATCAAAGAACCACCTGCTGGCACCTCAGCGCGTTTGTACTTCAGCGCTTTCCGAATTTTGGAGTTGTTACGGCAACTCCAAAACGCAATCATGAGGGAGCATCGGGCCGCGGGAGAGAACCGAAACTCAAATTTTAATATTATTGTTGTCAATTTGTCACCTTGTTGTGTCGCAAATACAGTTGTGCGAGAACAGTTTTGAACACAAGAGTTGGTGATTGTTTATCTGTCAGTCAGCACAGCCGTGTGTGTACATACAGTATGTGTGTGTACACATCCCTAGCAAGTACCCCATTTGTGGGTGTATTCATTTATATTTATGTATGCCCGTGTAAATATGTGTTTTTTCATTATGCATGCCCTCTGTCAGCATTCGTACCCCTTTTACCTACATATTTTATCAACCTGCGCTCAGAACATGTGACCGCATTGGATAACCCTGGTGAGCCTCGACCACCTCATGGGGGGTGGAGGGGAACTCAAGGTCAGGCACGCGGAGATTAGCCGGCGCGCGTGCTAAAGGCGATCTCAATCCGTGGCTGCTGCCGCCTCCGATTGGACACTTCGCTTAGCCGGTGCCTCTCTATGCTTTCGCCTCCTCGAGGAGGCGTTAGGGTTAAAGTGCGCCCATTATCGTGCTCTCACCTGCCAGTCCAGGGATGCAGCCCGTGTTTACTACCATAAATACGTTACTTAATGTTGTCAGGGTGACAGGATCACATTGTCGCTCCTGACCCTCCATTCCGTAGTATCCGCTTACTGCGGTCAGGATCACACAATATTTACTGCCGTCATGGAACGTCCACAAACGAGGACGCTGCCGTTATTTACTCCAGCACTGTTGACGCCATGGTAAATATTTGGACTCTCGACGACCGAAGCCCCAAATTGTTTGCCTGGGAACTTGTTTCCTACGCGAGCCCTGCTCCCTCCATCTTCCCCCTTTTTGATATGCGCCCTGGCAAATATAGTGTCACCGCCAAGGCTGCGAGTTTGGGAGCGGGCCAGCGTCAGGCCGCGCCCCTCTGCAGGTTCTCAGGCCGCTCAAGGTCGCTGTGGCTTTTATTTTTTTTCCGTCATGTAAACATTCCAAGCGTGTGCAAGCGACACCCGCAGAGAATGTAAACTGGCCTCGAAGCACTTGAAATGTGACGAAAGTGCTCCGGGTTGGGAGGCGGTGGCCATTGGGGGAAGGCGAGACCATCCAGCCACTCTCCGTCCACCCGTTGGACGTGAGAACAACCAATTTGGACCAAAAATGAGGCGGCGTGAACCGGCTGCAGACAGTCTTTGGCGAGAGCGGAACAAAGGCTTGAAGTGTCGGAGGAGGGGGAGGAGGACGGCGTGTGTGTGGGTGTCCGTTGGTGTGTGTGGGCGATCACTCACGCTGGGGAGAGGACGGTGCGCTGAAACTTTTTTTCAGCCAGTAACCGAAGATGGAATGTGACTGCCGGCGTGATTGGCGGGAGAAGG
>OMPJ01023751.1:4189-17491 GCA_900312935.1 Carapus acus
GGGTCATTAAGACGGCAGTTTGAATCTGCGCAGCGGCGACATGATTTTATCTGTGGGGCCTGCTAAACTGTAAGCTGCTATCTGCAAATGGTGGAACAAGCGCTTCCCACAGGTCGCACACTGTGTGTGTGTGTGTGTGTGTGTGTGTGTGTGTGTGTGTGTGTGTGTGCTGCCTGTAGGCTGTGTGCTGTGTGTGACAGTTAAAGAGGTTATGACTGATGAATCATGCAAATGCCTGGGGCCTGCTGCCTGTGCTGGTTGGTTGCTTGGTTGCTCGGCCCCTGTCGTTTTGTGACTGTGTGGAAGTTTGGTTCATCGACTGGAAGGGTTGTAAGACACATTTTGGATTCTTTGGGGCCTTTTCTTCAACGTAAAGTTATGGTTTGGACTGTCTATAAAGATTTCAGAGGAAAATCTCCACATGAAAACACCTCCATAATCGTTCTTCACACAATAACGCGGTCAAATTACCTTTGTAAATCCTCCCTAGAACTTTTTTTAGATCTGTTGGTTGGCAACCCCCATGGCTCTTGAGCCACATATGGCTCTTTCAGTCTTATACTGTGGCTCTCTGCGGCTTGGGAAAATGGATGAATAAGTAAATACAACCCTGCTTGAGGGAAAAAACTGAAACTAAGTTTGTGCAGTCTCGATTTGCGGACGCTGTGTTTATTGCAGAACAGGAGAGGTGCTGCAACACTCTGCTGCAGTCGTCTAACCCTAACCTTAATCTCAACCCCAACCCCAACCCTAATCCCAACCCCAAACCTAAACCTAACCCTAACCCTACCCATCCTCTGCATTTTTTATGTCAGAAACCAGTGGCGATTCGCAGTGTTTACGTTTCTATGGAAACTGGGCCGAAATACTGTAGGTCTTTTGGTGTTAATCTTTGCCGACCCCTTTTCTAAATGGATAAAAATTAAGGCCCTCAGATGACAAACCCTTTTCCTCTACCACAAGGAGTGTTTTTTAGTTTATCGTCTTCCAATAGGTGTCTTTTCACGCCTGTATTTTATCTGCAAGGACGGAAAATAAAACAAATTTCCTAGAATCTTCCTCGGCCCAAATCCCCCTTCACCTTGCTCATCTTGGCAGGGCTCGGGTGTCGCCTCGGAGGTCAGCAGCTGGGGGCCGAGCGGAGGCGACGTGGGCAGATGTCCTGTTCACATCATCCCTACCTGGATTAGTTTCCATGGCAACGTTCCACCTGAAGGAGGGCATTTGTTCAACCTGATGTGTGAGTCCGTGTGTGTGCGCGGGTGGGTGTGCGTACATGCAGATAGACAAACAGTCACATGTGGGTGTGCGCGCATGTGTATGTATGTGTGTGTGCTCGCATGCAAACAAGTGTGAGTGTGTGTGCAGGTGTATTCACTGACTATTCAAATATCTTCCACTCTCCTCAACGCAGTGAGCAGGTCAGTGGCAGGCCTGCGAACTCAGACTGTGTGTGTGTGTGTGTGTGTGTGTATGCTCAAGTCCCCTGCATTAACACACACAAGAACACTTTTAGGGCAAAAATTCCCTGTATAATCCTTCCAGTTCGTCAGTAAACATTTGCAAAATCAGCTGAGCAAACTGAGCAGATGTTTGTGTCTGACCGAGACACAAACAGTCAGGTGAGAACTTCGTAAAATCTGTCGCATGAACACACCCTGATATGGACCGGAGTCAAATATCTAATTTGTTGACTCGGACCTTAATGTGGATCTTTTAAGTGCTCTTAATATTATTACGTTAAATATGCTCATGCATACAAAAAGTAAAGAGGTTGGAGAGATTCTATCCACCATTGCTGGAGGCGCAGCCAGGAATTGTACTAGCAGCCATCTTGTTCCCAGACCCCCTGAGCCTTGCTGCCCTTTGCCTGCCTCCAGCTTGTCTCCAACCGATTTTGCACCTGGTCTTGCACAATAATTTCAAATTGAGGAGCTTTAACCATGCGGGGAGATGGTCAGATGATAACCAACCCTGAATGGGTGCTTAGACAAGGACCAAGCACCCCCCCAACTCTCTCTCCCTCTTTCTTTTCTCTCTTACACACACACAAAGACACACACGTCCTGTCCAAAACAGGACTGCTGTACGTCCCTCAGCATGGACGAGAAAGTAAAAATGAATTGATGGACAGGAATCGATTTCCCCCCGCAGACAGATAAGAATTCAAAGTCAAATTATCCTTCGCCAATGCTAACACATGCAAATGCTTCCAGCTAAATTTAACAGGGAAATAGTGTGCGTGTGTGTGTGTGTGTGTGTGTGTGTGTGTGTGTGAGTGTGTTACGACGGGGTGACGGGTGATTTTTGGGAGGCCCCCTTGGCTAACCAGACTTGTAAATGTGGACGACGAACCTTGCTAGTACATGTACTGTACATGCATCACACACACACACGCACACACACACACGCATGGACATGCGTGTGCAGGTACACACTGTCACCTACACACACCATCTGTGTCCATATAACACTGTCTCTCCACCTGCCCATCACCTGCTCTGGGGTTAAGTGGGCAGAGAAACACAAACACACACAGACATAGGAGGGGGACAATGAATGGGTTAACTGGAGACAATGGGAAAGCTGTTCATACAAGCAGGCCTTTCTCTCTCTCTCTCTCTCTCTCTCTCTCTCTCTCTCTTTAACACACATGCGTGTGTGTGCCTGCACACACATTTTCATATGTCACACTTAGATATTTACGTCTCTCTGTCTTACACGTCATCCGCCTTGCCACCAGAAGTGTTGTTACTGTGTGTACGTGTATGCGTGTGAGTGTGTGTATGTGCTACAGTGTGTGTATTAATGTGTGTCCTGAGCCGTTTATTTGAGGTACGTTTTGAATGTCAGGTTGCTTACGCACAGGTCTGTAATTTATTATGTGGGTGTGTGTGTGTTCCTCTCTGTCGGCCTGACTGGATGTGGATGTCGTGAATAGTTTGACCACTAGATGGCAGCAGAGACAGAGAGTGAGGCAGGCAAACGTCCGCCAAACGTTGGACCCCACACGCAAGCTGATGCTTCTAAAAACAATTCAGGAATATTATTCTTACTGCCAGGGAGGGCGTTCAACTATAATTTGTTTTGAATAGCCCAGGACTTTTTTTTTTTAAAGCACGTTACCGCTGCCAGCAGATTTGTTTTCCCTTGTCGTTTGATAGATGATATTTTCTTTGCCCAGCTGTGTGTTAGAAAATATAGATGTGTACGTTTGACACCCAGACATGGTGGAGGGTTATTGATGATCCACTGAGAAGAACACTTTGAATTTTGGCCTTACATAGTAGAGGTTATTCTACATATTACAAACAATGGAATTTGATATCTTACAAATTCATTTTCATACCTCAGTGATGAATAATTTTCTGATGAAAAAAATTTCAACCATACACGCCCTTGTCCCTTGACATTATATTCTTATGTTTTAGCACATTTTATCCCTGTGTCAGACTGAATTATTTGATATTATTACTGTCAAATGATAGTTTGATATTTTCATTCTGGGAAAAAAAATACATCCTACATCCTCTTTATGTCTGTATTTCATCAGAATTGCACTGATGATCAATATTTCAACCAAAATATTCTGTTTGTGACAACAAACTTAATTTTTTGTTTGTTATAATGTTTAGTTTGTGATAACAAACAGAGTATTTTTACATTTGTGCAGGTTATTCCACACCACCACAAGGAGAAATTGGGCCTCACCCATTTTGTTGTTATTCTACGCAAAGCAGGGTGAAAATAGAGCAAAAATATTTTTTAAAAAAAGAAAAAGAAAGGAAAAAGAAATTCGAGAAACTCAGTTGTGCAAACAAGGAGGTAGGAGAGACGTGAGCAAATGTCTTCTGCACGTCAGATTTTTCACATCAGTGTGTTTGATATTTAAACCTGAAGGGTGAAACGTGCTCCGGTGTAACTGATGCTCTCACACACACACACACACACACACACAATTGCCGGCTGTGAAGTCAGTGGGAGTGAAAAAATAAAAAGAGATTTCAGCCGACATTATTTAGCCACCACGATAAGGATGACGCAGTGAGAGGGGTGGGGGCCGCGCTGCCAGATCGTTACCCGCTGCTCAGCCTGTGGTGATGGACGGGCTGATGAGTGTGTATTTACTGCCCCTTTTAAATGAGCGGAAACACACACACACACTCGTTTCTGACCTTTGAGCCAAATATGACTGAGAAAGTGCAGGAAATGCATCAGTGTGGGAGTAGAAATAGGAATCAGGAATCATTTACTTTCATTACAGCAATTACAGTGTACAGTAAAACTAAGCAGAGCAATAGGAATAGAATGAGAAAAAGAAAAAATATATTATAATAATATCACACACTTGCTGAACAGGCTTAAGTCCAGATGGGTTAGAGACTGTGTGCTAAGCTACCTTAGCTTTTATCTACAAACATCTGACCTGTTGACACTGTTGCTAAGGGTTCCATTTGGAGTGAAAGGGCCGAAGGATGCTAACCACAAGAACCCGGCACGCGTTCTCTCACTGGTTGTTTACTTTGCCCACCAGTCATCCAGTTAACCCGCCCAGAGAGTCAGAGAGAGGCAGAGAGAGAGAGAGGGAGGGAGAGAGAGAGGGAGAGGGAGAGAGAGAGAGAGGGATCAGCTCCTAGAATGTGTCTATTATCCAGCCACACCAATCGAATTGTCGCGTCAGTGTGTTGGCTTTCTATAGTCCTGGCCCAGGTCTCTGGTGCCCGTGGCTGCCATAGTGATGACTAAGTCAGTTTGGGGCTCTGGACACAAAGGAGCTCTGGAGCCTCCACAAAGCGCCGGGCTAATGCCCCCCTTTCAGCCGCCCCGCTCAGCTGCTGAGTGTGCAAGGCTAGCGGGTAAATGAAAGGGCGCGGGCCCGAGGGGGCCCGGCTCTATAAAAGTGCGAGCGAGGGTCTCGTCCCCGACGTTGATTATACCGGATCTGTCCCACCTCAGTACTGTCTGTAAGTATGCCCAGGCACGGCCGTAGAGTCCTCCAAGGAGGCGCCAAACAGGGGTCAGGTGGTGTGTGTGTATTTGTGGGAGTGTGTGCATAGACAGTCAGCCATGAAGCCTCATTTTCAGATCTGGGATGATGGATTACGGTTGATAGCTCCCTTTCATACCCCCGAGCATCATGGGATAATGGGATGAGATTGTAAGAGGAATATTTCTGGCCTTAGAAAAGTGGAGGATAGGATCGGGATTCGTAGCAATGGCTGTAAATTGAAGTAGCTCCTCTATAGAGTGATAGAGGCTGAGGAACCAGGGATCCCTGATCTATTGGTGGGGTCCGATCTCTCAGTGGGGTCTGCTTTGGTCCAACATTACGTCAGGGTGAGGACAAGACTGGTGCAGCTGTGAGGAGACCTTCTTGAAGAACATTGTAGGGGAAAGGTATCAAGGTTAAGGGGTGAAAGGGTTGAATTCGATTTCCCTTATCGGCTTTGGACAGTGGAGGGAAGCTAAATCTGTGAGAGCTGCTGTTTGTGGAGTTAATCTGTATTTTCACAGGTTCATTCTACGGCCCAGCAGTGATCTGATGGATGTCTGTCGAGAATTATTTGCAAAGCCCTGGTTTGGTTTGGTTTGGTTTGGGTTGGGTTGCTGACCTGTCCCCCCTGTGTCCCATCCCTGTCCCTCCACCAGAGAGTGAACCTCCAAGAGGAGTAAGTGGCAACCATGAACACTCAACAGATGGAGCAGATGGGCCAGTTCAGGATCACAGTGTGGGAAGAGGAGAACTTCCAGGGGAAGCGCTGTGAATTCATGCTGGAGTGCCAGAACATCATGGAGAGGGGCTTCCACAAGATCCGCTCCATCAAGGTGGAGAATGGACCGTAAGTGACCTCCAGATACTAGAACCTTCCCTCCCGTATTTACCTCCAGGTACATCCAAGCATGGCTTAAAAACTCTGAGCGTGCTGTGTGGATCGATTAAACATTGATTAATGGGAAGAAAACAAAAATGGGGGATTTGGGAATCCCCGAAATTTAGTATGATATAAGGATTCACCTTAATACTTCCAATTAATACCAATATTGATTCTGTTACCACTACCACCGCTGCTGTTACTACTACTACTACTACTACTTCTACTATTACTTCAACTACCAACATTACTACTACTACTATTACCTTTTCCTTGCACTCATGCAATACAGCGAAGCGAATACGAAATTTAACATGTGCTGAAAACAGTTTAATCGCACAAATATTGACATAATTAATTTCATGTAACTATTTATTTGCACACGTCCTTCCCTCAGAAACTCCTTTACTACTTCATTCTAATCCCACTCCCGACTGAAACTAATTTTCCTATTTCTTATGCTTGGTCACGTTTTCATCAAAGCACATATGATTCAAACAGTGACAGAAAGAAAAAGGGCAGAATACTGTAAACCATGACGCACACCGCCCGGTGCCATTGCTACCACGCCACGCTCACTGTGTGCGCGCAAACGCGTGCGCGTGTGTCTTTTTGAACATATGCATCCATGTGTGACCTCAGTGTAATATGACTTGGCCGCGTGCAGCTGCCGGCGGTGAGCCAGTGCCCGGCTGACTGACTTCTGATCAGATAAACAATATAAAAACAGTGGGTGCAGTGGTTGTGGAGGCAGCGGCAGCAGCAGCTACAACAGCACCAGCAGCAGCAGTATTCCATGTTTGCTTTGTACTGCCAGTAACAAAGGAGCTGTTTTCACTCGGGGCTATTCTGTGGGTGTGGGGCTCCAACCTAACCGTCTGCTTTCAGCTCCACAACAGCGCCACTTTGTATCACAACACCAGCATACAACATGTATGTACACACACATGCTGTATGTTTGGGCTACGCTAACGTTTCTGTTTTGTGCCTCCTTGTCCAGCTGGGTGGGTTATGAGTACCCAGAGTTCCAGGGGCAGCAGTTCATCCTGGAGAAGGGAGACTACCCCTGCTACCAGGCCTGGAGCGGAAACAGCAGCTACAGAACCGAGCACATGCTCTCCTTCAGGCCCATCAAGTGTGCCGTGAGTCCCTCTCACTTCCACCTCCTCGTCCTCTCCCGCCCTCTCCTTTCCGCGCTTCCCTCCGTCGAAACCAATTCCCGAGCGTCCTCGCACGCCTCCTCTCTCCACCCGCAGAACCACAGCGACAGCAAGGTGACCCTGTACGAGTGCGAGGACTTCCAGGGCCGCAAGTTCGAGATGTGCGACGACTACCCCTCCCTACAGGCGATGGGCTGGTGCAGCAAGGAGGTGCCCTCCATCAAGATCAACTCAGGAGCGTAAGTCACACACTCGCAACCTCAATCGGCATCAATATCATACCTAGGACCTTTCCAAACTTCAGTCCCTCTTTCTCCCCCTCTCCTCCCTTCCAGCTGGGTGGCCTACCAGTTCCCTGGTTACCGTGGTTACCAGTACATCCTGGAGAGAGACAGGCACCAAGGAGAGTACAGACACTACAACGAGTACAGCACCCAGGCCCACACCAACCAGGTGCAGTCCATTCGTAGGATCCAGCACTGAGCCTGACCCGCCGCACGCCACACAAACTCTTCTCGACCCTCCCTCCTCTCCCGCCACCCCAAAGCGGACGAGCCGCCACCGCAGCACGGCCAGACGGATGGAAACCTGTCTATCCTTCATCCCAGTCTGGCTCTGCTCCGCATCTCTATCTTAACATCCGACTTCTACCATGCTACAGCATGTATTTGAAATAGGAAATAAAAGCTTTTCTTTAAAACTAGAGGCTGCTTGTCGGTATTCCTTTCTTTGAGTAAATGCACATGACATCGGAGGTCGACGACACATTTGACCACCGCGTTAGCACGCTCCAATCTCTGTTTTAAGGCTGAAAAAATGTGTACGATTGTGTAACACTGTGCTTGTCAGAATGTTTACCTATTTCCAATAAACAAAAGCGCGAGATCACGCTGGTTTCTATGATTTGTTCCTCTGCTGAGAGTGAATGAGGCATTCTGGAGGCCGCAAATTGACAGAGAAAAATGGAATTATTAATTTTTTAACATCATACCTATCATAAATATGACTTTCATACAGTAAACAACATTACTTTTATATGGATAATAAATTGTATCTACAAAGAGACGCACACATTTATGAGGAGAGGATGTCAACAAAGCGTCTGTAATGTTTACTTTGACCTCTGCTTTGACCTTTTCGGGGGTTGTGCCCAGCAGAGGGTGATGTCATCGCCTCCTTGGTTACGGATGACCTTGACGGGCGCTGTCCAAGGTCCTGATCTTTGTTTGTCCAGCCAACCTGCCGGACAACTCTTCCACCTTCCTGCTTAAGGGTGCAAACGACTGCCTGCACGCACACGCGAACACACACACACACTCACACACACACATACACACACACAGACACACACAGATCAACACTGCCATCTACATTTTGCAAAATTTTTACATCCCACGCAATAATTGTAACTAATTATGATTGTATCTCATTAATTAAGCCTCTAACGAAGAACAACACACACACACACACACACACACACCGTATGAATGCAACTCTATTATGAAGCACAGAATGCGGATTGTTTACGACAATTCACTTCTAACAGCAATATTCTGATTATTTCTGTTAGCCCAAACAGTTAAATGTCAGCTTTCAGACTTGACATCTCCTCGTCCGCTCGGAGGATCCTCACACACACACACACACACTGTTTGTTCATGTGACTGTTATCACAGTCACATGCCGGCATCCTGGAGCGTGTTTGCCTCCACACACACCTCCTCCTTGTCCAGGACGTCGGAGTCCGTGTTACACACCCACAAGTCTGCAACTGGCTCACAAATCCACACCCTAACCAGGATCTTTTGATAAATGTTCAACCACACACACAATCACACACCCTGCTCAAATATACATTCCTCTGCAGGCTGATTAAAACAGCTCACTGGAGAGTGACGCTCAAGTAGTGTGGGTGCGAGTGAGAGTGCAACAGCGGGATCCTGTCTCGCCTCCTGAGCCCGGAGCCTCAGGTAAGATCTTTACTTTTACTTCTGAGGAGGCGGCCGGTGGAGAGTGATGCAATGTCGGCGACAAATAATGTAATTGTGACACAATTTCAGTGTTTAAGGTGAATTAAGTGAAGTTATCTGCAATTTTGCCATTCAGGCCCTGCAGTGTAACAAGGCGTGATGTAGTTTGTGGGTTTTGGGGATTAATTGGAAATTATTATTCTACAATATCATAAGAATTTGCAGCGTTAATGGCTGAAAATGTGTTTTTTGAGACCGGAGCCTCTTTTTTGGACCCCCTTGGCGCCCCTGGATGTACGTGTGCGACACACACATTTCAACCCCCCCCCGTCAGGCTTTCCAGGCTTGTTTTAAGTTGCCTGCGACTCATAATTGGACACAGGCAGCTAAAGCAAGTCTGGGACGCCGGAGACACACCGACCGTCCCGGCCGGAGGAGCCACGTCGGAGGACTGGTTCCCCTGCTCCACAAACACCTCCATGTTTGCAGATAAACTGTCACTAACCGCATTGGGGTTGTTTTTTTTTCCTCTTTCCTTTTGGTGTGGTATACCTGTCGGACCAGAATGCCCGAGTAGCATCGCCTCAGCCTGCTGAGTCACTCCCTCCCTCCTGTTGACTCATATTTAATCAGGAAGATTAATAATCCGGGAGGGCGGCAACCCAAAGTACACGGCCGTGTTGACACGTGTATTTTCATCCCGCCTGCGGTCAGGTGCTTGCATCAGGGCAGGAGGGTGAGATATTTCAGAGCAAACACACCGTGGCCCAGATGATAATATTCGCTTTCAGACTGACGCAGGTGGGAAATGTGAGGTATGAGCGGAATGACCAAACTCCCCCCTCAGATTACATTCAGGGCTCCGTTACACAACGTTACACAACGTTACACAACGCGAGGCGGAACAAAGCTTCTGCTGCCTCACCGTGATGTCACCAGATCCTGCTGCACAGAAAAACACACACACACACGCACTCAGAATTTGGTTGTTTTAAGAGGGACGTCTATTCCCTTTGTCAACATTCCATACAGAATTGAACACAAAGTGTGTTTTTAGCTTGAAATCGTGATGCTGGTGGCACAGCTGCCACCAGCCTGGGCCTCCCTCAGCTGTGCCTCCCTCCTCCCTCCCCCTCCCCTCTTTTTTAATTGTCTGGTGTGTTTGCTTAGCATGCTCTGCTTTTCCACGCACGCTATGGCGGTTTGCATTGAGGCCTCCATCTTGATTAAAGTGTAAACCTTTGTGCCGACTTCATGTCACATTAACTGACACATTTGCTTATTCTTATTTGAACAATCCGCGTCCGCTGCTGGGTTTCATTGTCTTTATTGTGATGTCGTGGATCCTTTCAGAATAAAACATTCTCACCTCCGACGCTCTTCCTCTGTATTTTTGATGTCTCCACGCATTTGATCACGCTTTCGCCATTTTAAAGCCTAATTTCATGCAGCGTCCGAACCCGAGTGCAGATGGAGGCCTCGCGTGGAGGCCCACCGGTGCCTCATTACTCTCCGATCGAGGCTGTATAATGTTAAATCCACAAACAGAAGGCGGAGGGGATGAAATGTTCCTGTTTTCCCGTGTGCACTGAGGCGCGTTTTTGAAGGTAAATATTCTCTTTCCAGCATGAAATAGGTCTTTGTTGTTTGCCCAGAGGTAAAGAGGCGGAAAAGTGAGGAGGATCTGAACTGGTTTCCATGTCAAACACTTCAATTCACCATAGAAACTCAGATCTTAACGCGGAAACTTTATTAAACTGTGATGGCGGATTGATAAGGAGCGAATTTCTATCGGTCTCTTTTTATTGTGGCCACCGGGCGGGCTGACAGAGGTAAATTGCTCTTTTAATTAAAGCAATGCACCAGGGGAAATTGCTGTCTGAATATTGTCTGAGAGATGGGGGCCACTGACAGTTGCCTGGAAACTTCAATCTGTCCACCCGCATTTATTCCAGATCTCAGTTGTGAGATAAAGTTTAATAAAAATCTTTTCCTCCGCCGCCGCCGCCGAAATGAAACCCAAAGCCTCTCCGAACGCGCCAACACAATGAGGCAGGACAGCGGAGGAAACCTCATGTTCAGCATGTATCTCCCAGGTTCGTCATTTAGTCGCGTTACACTCATACAAACGCACTTAACGCACTCTTTTTTTTCTCCTCTTTTATTCCGCCGGGCGTCTGGAGCGCCCGTGCTGCGTTTACGGGCCGGAGGATTGTTCAGTCTTTTCAATCTCGGAGCCCGTCTGCTCTTTTGTCGGAAATCGGAAATCCTTTTTCCTGGACGCGTTTCCTGGCTGGTGGGAGAGAGACGGAGCTCAGGAGACGAGCGGCGCAGAGCCGACACACTCCGCAGCCTCAGCACGGGGACACCATCCCTCCTTTTTTACCATTTTTCGCCTTAATCTCACATTTGCGCATCTCCTCTTCATCCTATTTTATCGTCCGTATTCCTCCAAAAATGCCCGGATTGTCACTTCTATTAAGCACGGGCATCTTCCAGGGATTTAATCGGTATAAGTATCGATCTATACCCTATCGATTTATTTATCGATAGTGAAAGCGACGGCCGGCATCAAGATCGTGAGCACATTTTTTTCCAAATTCTAAATGAGCGAAAATATGTGTTTTTCTTGTTGGTTCTGCTCAAGAGGCGGTTTTTACTGCGACGGTTTAGCGTTGTTGCTGTGCTTAACATAAAATCTTTTATTTTTTTTGCAGCTTTGCTCCGAAAATAATGTGATAAATGTGACGATAACGTGCCGATTGTGTATTTTCGTCGCAGATCCTGCAGAGAATCTGCTGAAAGAGAGCAAAGCAGCCTCGTGGGGCCCGATAAATACGGGAGTGCAGAAAGGTAAGAACACAGAATTCATTATTGGTTGATTTTGATCTTTTAATTTCTATTAATAAAAATATGAAGTGAATTTTGAACGATTGCAATTTCATAGATTTGTATGAAAAATTAGACCTCACGTTCTATGTCTCAGAATTTAAATAAGAAAAAAAATAGAGTAAAGATTCATCTTGTAAGAGCAGTTTTAGTACAATTAGAGAAAAAAAAATACAATTGGAGTCCAGAATGAGATTCCCTCGCTCCCCGTGTGTGGTAGAAACAAGCTGGGAAATATTTGAACAATGTATTGGAAATTCAAAATATATATACAGTATATATTCGTGAATGTAAAATGTCCGGTAGCCCCTCGTGATATGGTATGGAAACATATATATTTTAGATAATCTGGAAACTGTTTGGTGAGCGCTAAATTTACTAAATGAGATTCGTAATTTTGTGGAGTGTGTGAAGCAATTATATCACACACCTGCACATTATTAGATTTAAGTAGAGTTTAAATAAATAGATAAATACAGTGTACACACATCAAACCGTGTCTTGGGCGTGTGGATATGAAAATATTTCAGACCTGATTTGTGTTCTTTCCCACGAACCAAGGCCAAAATATGCGATTAATCGAGATACAATTTGTCAATCACACACTCCGGATCATCAGATATGACACATCTCATCTGTCAGTCTGAAATTCGAATTATTTGCCCCAAACATTTGAATAATCTGTTGTCAGGAAACACCGATAACAGATAGATTCTGACAATTATTTCTGTACTTTAACAGCAGTTCCGAGGCGAACATTGATACATTTGAGACGGTGTGTGTGTGTGCTCGCGTGTGTGTGTGTGTGTGTGCGACCCCCTTTGCAGGCAGCGGTCAGATCCAGCTGTGGCAGTTCCTCCTGGAGCTGCTGTCGGACAGCAGCAACATGTCGTGCATCGCGTGGGAGGGCACCAACGGCGAGTTCAAGCTGATCGACCCGGACGAGGTGGCCCGCCGCTGGGGGGAGCGCAAGAGCAAACCCAACATGAACTACGACAAGCTGAGCCGCGCGCTGCGCTACTACTACGACAAGAACATCATGACCAAGGTGCACGGCAAACGCTACGCCTACAAGTTTGACTTCCACGGCCTGGCGCAGGTGTGCCAGCCAACCACCACCGAGCAGGCCATCTACAAGTTCCAAGGCAACTTCTCGCCCATCCCCTTCTCCGGCATCTCCAAGCTCAACCTCATGGCCCCCGCCGTGGGGCCCTCGGGCTTCTCCTACTGGCCCGCGTCCCCCTCGGCCACGCTGTACCACAGCCACAACCTGCAGCCCGCCGGGCCCTTCGGCACCGTGTCGCCCCCCCACATCAGCTGCGTCAACAACATCAACATCAACGGCCACTACAACTGACCGTGAACGCACCACGGGTCAAGGTGGAGGTGCGGAGGCCGCGGGGGCCGCGG
>OMPJ01023756.1:3132-15932 GCA_900312935.1 Carapus acus
CGGTGATAATAGAACTGGAAGCAGGTGAGAGTCGTGGAGGGAGGGAGCGATGGAAGAAGGGAGAGGAAAAGAGAGGGAAAGAAAGAGAGAGAGAGACGTTCCTCAAGCAGCGGGCGGCAGCGCTGTAACCTACCAATGACCCCACGGAGAAAATGGGCCATTCTTCACATCAAATTCCGTCAATTACGTCGTCCTTGAGAAAAAGAATTTCAGACATGAAAATCAATACAATAGAGATGCGAAGAATGACATTCTCAGCGGGAGCAGGGGGTCCGACAGCATGGTGGGCACCATTGTGCCTTACAGTCCCTCTCTACATGCTGCAGTCTCTGCTTCATCTCCAGCCATCACCACAGTAGTCAAGAACGAGACACCAGAGACACGTCCACTGCTTAAATTTATTATATTCTGTGAAGCGGATAAAAACAGCATTTATATAACACTTCAAATGTTGGTTTTATTTCTGTTTTATGATCTTTGCTGCGCAGAACGATAAGGAGAAAGCATCGTGTGACAAGCCAAGGAAGCACTAAGTGTAATAGACGGGGACAGGGGAGAGATAGAACGCACTAGATTAGATCGTCATCATGCTAGTTACCTGAGTAATGTTACACTGCCAAAATTATCCCAGTGCAGCGGAATCAATATACTACTAGTTCCAGACAGTGTAAATAAATAAAATACTTGAGAAGATGCCGTCACAATCTTCCCCTTTAGGGGGCTTGTGTTACTGCAGAGTTCGGGGAGGAGAGGAGCATGTTCACGTCTGCACAATGGCTACAGGGAGAAGTAAAGGGCCGAGAAATCAGCAGAGACACATAAATGCAAACTAATCTGCCAGATAGGGAGGGTTGAAAATAAAGCCAGCGCAGGAAAATGAACTGTGATAATATTTTCCCTGAAGATTTAATCACTCCATTTTAATGAACGAGTGACACACCTGGTCGCTTTAATATTTTTATTCAAAGTCCTATATTCAAAGTGATGTTTGCCACAAAACGGCAGCTGTTTGCGTGTTTTACATAGTGCTAATTCAAAGTCATCTTCCCTCCACCTATAGTACCAGCATCTTTATTTTTAAGCCACCTGTCTCTCTGCTACTGCAACTGGCATCTTTTTTAAGGGAGGGGGGGCAACGAATAAAAAAAAGGTTGTTATCATAGCTAATGTACAACCAAAATAAATAATTCAATATAAAGCCCGAAATTTAACATGCAAATAAAAATGAAACATTACAGACAGCTGGGACAACGCGGGGTAGGAGTTTGATGACTTTGGATTACCACTATGTCAAATGGCCAAATAAATGAAAACAGAATGATGAAAACAGACCAATGAGATTTTCACATTTGAGCCGGGGCCTTATCAGCGCCGTTTTTCGCGTCTGCTATCTGAGGCAGCTGCCTCACCGGCTCAAAGCTATAGATGGTAGTCATTTTGTTAAATCGGGTAATTTGTTGGGCTTTGAGTATGACGGAAACTTAACACACGGAAGGGAAGAAAAGAAAATGACTGCTGTTGGTAGAGCACACCTCTACTGAATATATATGGTCGTGGTGCAAACTGTCAGTTGTATCAATCTCATCTGTCGATGTTTAGATGTGGTAGGTAAAAGGACTCCATGGCTTTTTTTTTCTAATCACAGTTTTTGAACATTCACAAAACACAATCCAAACATTAAACCACGCAAGTAATTATTTTGGTAAAGCCTAAAGTTCTATGGCAGAGAGGATGTTTGCGAGATATTATGAGAGAAACATCTTCTGTCTTGGGAGAAATATAGTGCCAGTATCATGTTGTAACGTTGCGTGCAGCAGTAGATGTTTGTCTCAGCAGTGTAACATATTTGTGCATATGTTTCAGTTGACCTTTTTCTTCTTAAGCAAGAAAAAACATGGGCACATCTGCAATAAGTCCTGGGCTTTTCAAAGAAAAGTACTGCAGTGTGCTCTGAGGCGGAAGTCGCTCCGCTTACACACTGTGACTCGTCCCTTGACAGTCAGTGAGTCGGTGCCACTGTGTTAATGCTTTGGCCAGATTTGTAATTGCTGTTGACTCCGAACATGAATATGCAAGGCGGCAACCATGTTGATAAGGTAGCCAACTTAATGCGACTACGAGATGCAAAGCCTCTACAATATTGTGGGGGCAGTAATAACTCGGTCACGCAACAGTGACGACAAGAATACGAGCTGTGAGAACGCACGACGTGACCGTCAAGACATCATCCCCGAATGAAAAGGGATGTAAAAGCACACAGGGATTGTGATATGAGGGAGTGGAAGAAAGGGAGAAATTCCCTTAAAACTGACAATGTGACCAAAAAAAAAATCCCCAACACCATCTTTACAAGGTGGAGGCACTGTCAAAATACACACACACCCAAGCACACAGGCAAACCTTCTCCTCATACTAAGCTGGATGAACACACACACAGTCCACTGGTGAGAGCGCCTTCAGCCCGAGTCCATGCTGAAGAGCTCGATGCCATGTGGGCTCCAGTGGAGGCCGACTCCAGAGTTGAAGACCAGGGACCAGACGTAAGGGATGAAGAAATCCTCAGGCTGATCCTCCTCCACGTATTTGAACTTGAGCTCAGGGAACTTCTGCTTTGACAAAAATACAGAGCAAAAGGCATCAACAATTTCATTCCTAGAATGATTCGTGTGTGTAAACTGAAGCCTCAGGGCCACTCAGTTCTTCAGCAGGTACACTAACAACTTGCCCGCAGATGTAATTCCATCTGTGTGAGTGTGTGTGTGTGTAAATTTGCTTGCAGTTGCGAATGTCAAAGACCAACTGACCCCCTAATCAGGCCGGCTACCGCACACATGTCACCTCCTGACCCTGACTGCTGACAATTCACTGATGAACGCTGTGTGGGGATCAAGGCAGGATAGTTGTAAAGGATCTACAGCTCCTTATGGCTTTTGACCTCAAAGCCCCACATACACAAACAGGAAAGTTAAACTAATAAAAAGAAGGAAAACATTAAGGAGTGTGTTTCTATTAAAGAGCAGTTTATTGGCCGCCATGACCTCATTGTTTCAGGCCGAGCTGCAGCACTGAGTAACCTGATTACTGTGTAACAGCCATTACACTCAGTGACCTACACAATGTGCCCCTCCGTGTAAGCGGATGTGGGCAGGTGATGGAGTTTGTTCCGCAAAGCTTCGTAATTTCAACCTAAGTGGCCTAGTCAGATGCACAGGGAGAGGTAAAGGCACTCCATGTTTATTTAGGCCAGACTGTCAAGTTTAGCCCACGCTAAGCCCACCGAGCCAGCCCACCTGACAGCAGGTAGACAGGGAGCGAGGTGCATCAATAATACAGTGGTGCCTCATTATATCCTCCAGTCTACATGCGCGCATGCATATGCACACAGGCCCCCGCTAATCAGTGTGCGGTGAAAGACAGACGCTGAGGGGCCTTTATGCGATGGCTCCCAGTCAGGTCCACTGAGTCATGGCTGGATCTATTCACCACGGCCGCTCTGTTAGTATCATAATAACACAGACGGAGAGGCTCCGGGGTCACAGGCCATATGCCAGGCTACTGAGTCCAGACCACACACACACCGCCACCATTGTGTTGGCTAGACACCGGCTAAAAGCCGTATTATCTGGCTGGTATGCGTATTTGTGCATGTGTATAGGTGGCTATCTGTCTGAGTGTGGAATACATGTTTACCACCTCATTAAGAGTTCATTAGAAAGCTCTACTGACATTTGCTTCGGAGTACAGACCAACTTTTCCTTGTCAGTATACGCAATCACAAACAATATTGGTACATTAGGTTCTTTACTGCCCTCATTCTGTAACATTCTTAAAACTGATGGGGCTTTAAATCTCCTGGATCTTGACGAGGTCAATGGATCAATGAAGTGAAATCAACCTACCTACATAGCTCCATGTCTGTTCGTGTATATTAATGTACATTTTTGCATTTTTATGGAACTGCTTACTTGATACCTTACTTGAAAACTGAAATGAGGAACCAATCAAACTGATTGATATCCAGCTTTAATCACTATCATGACATGTAAAAAATAAGTGGCTGTGCTATAGAGGTCGTATGGACAAACAACACAATCTATCAAAAAATATTGCAAAATTAAGCATCAGTACTATCAGTCCTCTGCAGCAAACAAGATAAATGTGTTACCTGGTTCATATACAGTATGTGCAACAAACTGTCAAATCAGATCTGTGATGTAAATAGCTCATGTGATGGATTTTACAACTATAGTACTCCAAGGACAGATCTCCATTCATCAGTTTTATACAAATCCTGCATACATTGGAAATTATTTGGTTTCTCACGTCGATCATAAAAACATTAAACCCTTCCTTCAGCAGTTATTCCTGACTCGTGTGTGCTTTTTTTGAGTGTGGAAAACACATTTGGGCATTTACATTGTGATGTCTTTTGTTACTGAGCCATGAACCTGCCAAAAACAGAACTTAAGGCTTTTCAAATTGAAATCTATGACACCAGTGAAGTCAAGGCGTGTGTAATGAATAATAAAGGCTGCGTTAGCAGTCTCACACCAACAGTATTGAGCAGTAAATAAAAACAACCTTTGTGAGTTAGCAGGTAATCTGAACTCTAGGGAAAGTGAGGAATAAAAGAAAATGATGCATCATGATCCACTTGTGTAATGGGGAAGCAACAACGAGTGAGTATAAATGGAAAGATAATATGAAAATAACCACATTCCCTTTAAAATTTCCTGGATAACTGGATCAATGGATTAGTAAAATATCTACCTACCTTCACACCTACCTACCTGACAACCTACCCATTCACCTACAGTATATACAGAATGGGAGTTTTCATATGACACAAAATGAGTGAAGCCGAATGATCCCTTGAACATGACACCAATACTATTCCTCTACTGTGAAGGGGGATGGAGCACACAAGGATTCGGGAGCTTGGGATTCTGGGAAATCTTTTAGATATCATTATGCAATTCACAGTCAGGGAGTCTACGCTTTCTGGGAGGATCAGAGAGTCTACGGCTGGCATGAAAGCTCTAGCCATTATCATTTATCTGCCATTTTGACTGTAGTAGGGCCTCCATCTTTCAGTATCATGCTTTATTGCGTCACTCTTTCCCTCCCTTTCTATCGCCCTCTCTCACTCTCTCTATTTGTCTTGCGCCTGGCAGCTGCCCGAGCCCACATGTCGCGGCCTGGCATCCGTTAGTTATGGGCCCTGGCTGGTCGGAACCTCGCCCCAGAACACAGACAGATTGGCTGGAACCTTGTATCTGCATTCAGAACTCTGTGTTCCTTTTCCTCCTCCTCTGCACACTGCTACTGAGCTGCCTGAGCCCGGGCAGACAGAGAAGAATGTGGCTGGGGAGTACAAGCGAACACACACACACAAACGCACGCACGCACGCACGCACCCGCACACACTTGCCCACGCATACACAAAATGGATTATATCCAGAGAATATTACACCCTTATTTGATAAATACCATGTTAAGACATAAAAAGGCAACTTTTACTTCAGGTGTCTTCTACTTTTCGGGATTTTGCAACTCGTGTTCTCACCACAAAAAAAGGAAAAAACTGAAAAAAATTAAATAAAAATTGTCACTGCGGTGCCTGTGGCAATCAAGATTCCTGGGTCTTATTTACTTGCAATGCTGCTTATGCAAGTGCGAGGAACAGCGAGGCCATTCCATATCAGGGCTGTGATTTCTCATGCCCACTGCAACCAGACACTGGGCCTAACTAGCTGTCCACTTTGGAAGATGGACAAAATGTGATGAGACCAAAATACCAGCTTAGTGTGTGTGGAAGAGGCCCAAAATGAGGACAAAGCCAGTGTAGGGCTTGCTGCTTTGCCATCAGGCCAGTGCGCACCACCTACTGTAAGAGTGGGTGGATGCCATCAATCCTCAGACTAATTTCTTTCTTCACGTTTCTGATTTCACACAACAATGGCGTGGTTTGCATTGACACAATTTTGTGGCTATCTGGGATGTGGAGTCGGGAGTTGGGAAAACATTTCGTTGGACGTCTGTTCCTTGTCAGTGTGAACGTCCAATTTAGGTTAATCTATGATTAAGGCTATTAATTCTAATCATTTATTCCCTTCTATGCTTTGATGGAGCTGAAGTTGTGATATTTAGGTCACAGAGTGCGAGACATTGTGTAACATGAGTCAAAGTAGAGAGTGAAGGAATGCATTTGACTTGGCTTGGCATCACGTTGTCCTTCAAACTGTCGGCATTGTTTGAACTGCGTAATACAAAAGAAGCACTGAGAGCATCCCATCTTTGAGGACTTGTACCGATCGACAGAGGAGCCGGAGCCATCCCCATCTTCGTGCCGTCCTTGTTTTTACAGCGGGATTTTTTAACCATTGTCCAACCTGTTGGTACAGCAAACGCGACACTCATACACACGGAGACACCCAGCTGCCCCCCCTCCCCGCCGGCCCTGTGCCGAGGAGCCAGCCAGTCTCCAGTCAGTCTATCAATGCTCAATGAGGCAGATTTCAGAAGGCCAGCCTAAACAACACATTCCACAGCCACTGAGGCTCACACCCTGAAAAACACACACACACACACATACACGCAACCACACAGAAAGAAAGAAAGAAAGAGGCGTCTGAGTGACAATGAGGACAACTTGTCCTCAGCGTGTTGACCACCTTCCGTTGGCCCTTTCTTTCACTGTGGAGCAAATTTGCATGTCTGAGTCTTTGCGTTCTTTGTGGTGTGTCATGTCTCAGCCGCTTCACTCAACCTCAACTGTCTTTAGCCTACAGCTCCTTCTCAAGACGGATTTGAAGTTTCAACGACTTAATGTCCACGCTGGTTTTGAGTTGAACCCCTTTGAATTTCTCCACTGCAACTCTGATGGAGCACCATTACGTCCTCACACGTCTCTTCTGTCAACCCTTCTTTGCACACGCATAGAGAGAAGTGCTCTCACTGTGTAATTGCAGACTTATTGATGATTCCACACCGCATTAATCCAACCTATGGATTTCACAGAAGCCCCAGAAGCAGAATGAGCTTATTGCACAAAGGGTGAGAGAGTGCAAAGAGGCGGCCGTTAGGCTGAGCGATGGAACCATCAACCGGCCGACTCGTCTGCAGCTACTGTCTCCCAGAGGAGACATAGCCGGCCTACTCTCCTCGCTTCAAGTCAAAATGCAGAGCTGAAAGGCACTCACATGGCAGACAGTCAATGTGAAAGCAAATGACAAACACCTCAAAACAGACAGTCACGCACGACCGTGTGCTTAATCGCACAGAACACACGCAAACACACGTCTAGCATCCGCGCATTTGCAGCGGACGTGTGCCTGCTGCAGGCACTACAGTCTCGCTGAAGGATGTCGCGGGGTTATGTAGGTAATCCCGCCGTTCCACAGACGCTACATTAATGCTCGGAGGAAGACACTGAACGTGAGAGCGAGAGGGCTAGCGGCTAAGGGAAAGGCAGAGAGCGTATAAGACTTGTGTCCACGCGCCATCCCTCTTCCACGTCAGCTAGTGAGACAAATGCCTTGCAGCCAGCCGCCAAGTATAGAACATGAAACACATGATGAAACATGCAATTAAGAGCTGGTGTGCTGGCGAGGCAGGGATAGCAGACTGCTGGTTACATATTTCCTCATTGATTAATGGAGGAGCAGAAGGGGGGGCGGAGGGCGAGAAAACCCGCCAGGAGGGGTGCGAGCAATGGGTAACGAGGCACAGTGGCAGATTTATGCCCCGCACCCCTGCTCACCGACCCCATGTGCCCGTGACAAAGTGCCCCCTGGACCCCCATCCCATCTCCTTGAAATGTCGTTCTATGTTCACGTGGAAGGACGGCAGAGATGGAATAAAGCCGGGCATTAATGGTAATGAGGACTGGGGATTCGGCCTTTGTCTCGTGTCCCAGTAGCTCCCACCATCTCTTCCTACGCCTCAGTCCATATCGCTGCCTCTCCGACTTCTAGCACCGCGTGCTGCTCCCTCTCCCCCCTGTCCAAGCGCACTAACTCTGTCCACCTGGGCCTCCACCAGCACCTCCCACCTCCATTCCTGCCGATGGCTTCACCTTTATTTCTGAGAGCTTCTTCTTTCGGAGCGCTAAGTTCTCTTCCTCTCTGTCTAGATTTGTGTGTGCGCGCGAGTGTGTGCTTCACATACCTTTAGTCTGTCTTTGGGCAGGGCCTGAGCTCCTTTCATTATCACCTCCTGAACTCTCTCCACCGAAAGGTCACTTCCAGCCTGCTCCAAACGGAGACTGAAGAAGCCAATCACCTGAGGCGAGCATGAGAGAAAATTGACAGTTACAAAATAGAATCACGACTCATCATAGATCAGTCTGACTGGCTTCAAACTGAGAGTGCGTCTGGTCTGCAGGATGATGACCCCATGCGTACCATCTACTGTGCATTTGTGCAACTCTCGAGAGTGAAGATGGGGATGGAAAATTTAAACGAAAATGTACAGAAGTGGAGAATGTCAGCAAAGAGCTACTCATCATCATTTTCAGGAGATCTTTGGTAGATGATTGCTGCAGGCAGTAGAATCAGTCAAGACACATACAGCATGACAGATGAAAAATTTGAGCTTGCTTCATCTCACTTAAAAGAAGCAACTATTGCGGCTCAAATTATCTGATACCTTCCAGGTTTAGGGCTAAAGCAGAAGATGAAGGCGTGGAAAGCGTATTTTATGTATTGATTAGATATTCCACAGGGTAATATACTATATTTGATAGAGCGCAGAACATAGGGGCTCTTTTGGTCCAAACCAAGAATCCAATTACATCTATAGGCAACCCTTCTCTGCTCTTGTTATCGCTGCTTTGGAGAATTCTGATGCGATGGAGCCCACATGAGCCATTCGTATGTGTGTGTGTGTCTCCTACATCTATCTAATACTAATCTCTTCATTAACTCAGGAGGCCTCCCGCATGGGGTTAATTTAGAGGAGCGAGAAAGCAGCCCTTTATCCGGAATATCGTGCTCACACACACAGATTTGCCTGAGCAGCGCAGGCTTGGGAAGATCGCCTCAGGGAGAATGACTTAACCGAGGGATTGGAGCAATGCATGCTTCCCTCATACTTATGGATAACAGTCAAGCCCCTGGCTACACATGCAGCAAACTCCCATCCCCCTACACGTGCACGCACACACACAGGCATGCATGCATACATACATACACACATCCTTACTTTACCGAGGCCTGGTGAGTCCACTTCTTCCCTCTACATTACTAATACAGCTGTGAGTGACAGCTTTCTTTTCAATCTCCTGTTCCTCCCCCATATACCATACACTCCCGATGAATATTTGACACACAGCCCCTCGACACCGCGGGACTGATTAATTCATCAATACAAGTTAAGCTCATACCGTTCAGAACACTGTACGCTGGGACCGCGCTCCATGTTAATGATGCAGTGTGTGTACGTGCGAACAGATGCAAGCGAGGCACTGCTTCGAGACAAGGGGACATTCAAGGGAAATCTCCATAACTTTGATCCGTAGCCAGATACCTCGAGCTTGCCAGCATGGCGAAGGACTTGGCCCCTCGCTCTGGGCTTTTCTCCTTATCGGTATATATTATTGTAAGGAAAAGATAAATGATTGCTGATATACTCTTTTGTGTAGTTAACAATATATGAACATTTCTAGAATGACGGTGTTACATGCCAGCATATGCGCCTCGATGTTATAGATGAAACATAAATGTGTGAAAAATGGTGTTGTCAAAAAGATGTAGGATAAAATGTTAGCGGATGGGACAAAAAAATAGAAATAAAAGGAGCAGACCTTGCGAGTGGCTTGGTTGGTTACATTTAGTAAAAGTGGTGCTGACATCCTGGCAGTTATGTCAACATGCAAATCTGCAAATTTCACCCAGTGCGCAGAGAAGCATAAAAAATGTATCAAAGAGTCATAGTGGGAAGAGGGAGAGCCAGTGCTGGAGCTGAAGGATAGAAATCTTGATGAAATATTCTGCATGATAACCTGCGCGTGCATGGGTTCACCACTGTGCATGAATTCACCTAACTCAGAATTCATTTTCATTATCCTGCTCCCCAACGTAAATAGTGCATGCGTGTGAGAAAATGTACTCATGTGCACGTTCTGACCGTGTCCAGGTTCTGCATGATGTCCTGGAAGGAGGGGTGTGTCCTGAACTGCTCGAACAGCTCCCTTTTGTACAGCAGCGCGTACACCAGGTTGGGGTTGTGATGGAGAGAGTTGCTCAGGGAAGAGTTGATGATTTCGAGCATCATCCGGATCACCTCCTCAATCACATTCAGGTCCTGGGCCTTGGAGAAGGGTGGAAGAGAGGACAACAGATGTCACTTGTAGCGGTGTTTCCATACGATTGGTCCTTGACACAGTAACTGGCAAATGACAGTTAAGCTGAAGAAATGTCAGAAAAGGTACAACAATCGCAACTGCAATTGAAGCTGCTATGCTTCTGCTATGCTGGCAGCCAACATGAGGGACACAGAAATTTCCTTGTGAGCCACAGGTCAAGTCATGTCGCAGCATGTTTACCGCCGTTGACAGTTAACATTACGGGAAGTGTGACACATTGGGTAAATAGAGAGAGAGGAGATTCATGGGCTGACACATTAACTCAAGCAGGCTTCTAAACCACCGCTCCCCAACATCTTCCTCTCCAACACGAGGACCCTGATCAATGAACTGAGGCCATAGCCGCATTTCTGTTGGTTTCCTTTTTATACCTTTTATACTCCTTGCTCGCGCCGGAACTCAGCACCCATCCAATTTTCGTTACACAATGTGAATTGTTGTAATGACGATAAAGATTCCTGAATCCTGAAGTCATGTACATTTAACAAAGCAGGCCTGCTACAACAATCCCAATATAGACCAATTCAAAACTCAGGGACCGTTGAAATATTTTGTAAAAAGCTGTGTTTCTAAGAAACTAAATCATCGATGAAGCCCCATCCCAAGACAGGCTGAGCTACTACAACGTTTTCAGAAGTTACTGGTGGTTCGTAGAGGAAAAGCTGTCCTCATTAATAAGGAAATTTATGCACTAAGAGTGCTGCAAAATGCAATCAGACCATCTGCTCTTCAGGGTGAACCTGTGGCATTAGGAAGGAGATTTTACCTACCCTTGTTAAGTTTTTCAGACCTTAAAAATGTGTTCATACATAGACAGACAGAGGTCATCATGACAAGATGTTGACTTTGGAAACAGAAAAGGAACACACACGTCACTGACTCAGTTTAATGATGGTATCACAAGTAGTCCTACAGAGGCGTGGCAAGTGCAAACAGGCCTTCCGACGAAGTTCTGGTGTAATTTGGAAGAGAGACAAAAGAGTCCACTTGACAACAATAGAGCCGACCTTCAGACCATTCCGAGATTTGAGCACACAAAGCGATACATTCACGTTGTGAGATCAGTGAGATGACGGTTGAGCCATGACTATGAGATGAGGACAGAGAGAAAGCAGCAGTGAAAACATCAGAGCAGCTTAGCCTAAGAGGATGAATAACTAACAAAATAAGACGACCAGCAGCTGAGTGGCCAAGACTGACACACTGACAGAAAAGTCCAGAGAGAGCATAACTTCTGACATACAGTTTGTGTTCATTGTAAGAATGTTGCTTGTTTCTGCAGCAATGACAAGATAATTTACTCTGGAGAGGTAAACGGAAACATAAATGACAAAAATGGATCAGAGGAACCCCAGAGTCAATCTTTTACACCTGAGATGAGAATGCACTGAATTTTCTGACAAAATATTCATTGATGTTGGCATGAGGACTTTTTTCCCCAAAACCCACTGGCTGTGTGAGGCGCTTCCTCGGAGAGAACGCTGACCGGCTCAACACTGGGCTCGTCTACCCTGACACACCCTAACTATTCACTCATACTTTCTAGTAATCAATAGAGCCGTGATGAATCGCACCGTTTTCAAATACCAACCAAACAAGAAAGAAATGACCTTCAATACATTCCATAACGCAGCATCAGCCATTATTCCTAATCCATGCAAAACTCTTTCATGCTCCATTCAGGAGCCTTATGGTGGCAGAAACCCAATCACAAACGTTAATTCTCAGCGATGTTAAGACTTTTCATCACGTCGCTATATCTGCACAGTATAGCAGAGCTGTGCGAAAAGAAAATAAATGCAGCAGCACTCGAAACCAAACATTTTTACGCTACCCTCAGACTTAACACGCTGGTGAAGACAAGTACCTAAGGTTGATTACTAGCTTCTTGTTAGCCAACATTTTCGGATAATTCTACCGTATAAAAAGACAATATTGACACTGGTTGTGACAAAAAAACTATTTTTGCATTTCAGACCTCATCAAAACAGCCAATAATGAAAGCCAAAATAAAGTCTCACAGGGAGAAATCTCGGGCTGAAAAAACGGCTGCGCTTCCCTCGCTCACTTGTTTTGGTTTCATTTTGGTGACAAACATCTTTTGTTTTGATGACCTGCTTCAACCAAAATTCCCTTCATGCGTCAGCATTTTGGACAAAGAGATTTCCTCACAAATCTGAGCAAAGTGTCTACAACAGAGCCATGCACAGGGACAGTTACTATTCAAACCTCTTTGTTTGTCTTCTACATACAAAACACATACAAACACAAAACTGGAAGAAAGGATGGGAATTACAATGATTGCTTAACACACAACTGTACTGTTTGTGTTGGTCAATGAATCAAGCTTGCCACACAGGTATGATAATGGTGGCGATTCCCGCAGGTTGGAGCTGAAGTGTGTTACAGGCTGGTGGGTGAGGGTGTGTTGAGC